>QRFJ01001458.1:282851-390078 GCA_006176705.1 Cocos nucifera
CTACATAATTATCTAGATTAGAATTTATTTTGATTAAGATCAATTTAAATCTAATTTTTTAGATTATTATGAGATAATTTAGATCTGAAAATATGCATGATTCGATACATGAGATGTATGCAAAATATGCCATGATTAGATCTAATTTGTATATGAGATATATGATATAGATCTAAAACTGTTTTGTAGTATTACATGTTCCTGATTAAGGCGTTCCTCTTGGCCGTCCGGTCATAAGAATGAAGAAGGGTTTAAAGGCCCTCTCTTCCCATTCGATGGGGTGTTCTTATGATGTGTAGGGGTGCTGCGTGTTCGTCCTTAATCAGAAATCCCAAAACTTACTTTCTGCAAAACCCTAGATCCTGAAACCCTAGGATTTATTGTGCATATTTTGTTTATGAACCCTACTTAATTAAAAATTAAGATTATGGAAATATTAATTAGGTCTAAAATTGAGAATTTTAGATCTAAGACATATTCATAATACTGGGTTCGGGCTTGGGTAGCTCAATTAGGTCTAAGCGGTTGATCAAACCGAATCAAGAGTTGGTTAGATGGGATCAACAATGCTTAAATTGACCAGCCTAATAGGATTAAGTCTGGGTCAAGATCGAGTCACGATCAAGCAAGACCTAATTAGGCTCAGAGGTTAGAGTCTGGATTGTAGGCTAACCCAATTGGTTCTGACTCAACAATTTGGTGTCTAAGGTAAGTTTGGCACATACGACCGACTGGTTTTTAATTGGAAGCTACTCGACCTGAATGCATTCTTGTACGAGTTAATGGCATATTCCTTCCACCGGTCTCACTTACCTGGCCATATCTGTTGACACAGTTCTGATCTGAGGTGGTCAATAATCCGAGCTAACCCATGCCACTAGGTTAGTCATAATTGTTATGACTATGACAAGTCTAGTTTAATGAGACCTGAATCAATTCTCCCTAAGAAAAGATTAAGTCTGAGGTCTTCCACCATTGTAGATGTGCGGGCCCTTCCCGGGGTTGATTGTTCTCGGCTGGATACAGTGGCTCAGTTGCACCGGAAAAGATGCAACCATGTCTATTAGGCATTGGATGCTATGGGCTGGAGGATGAGTTGGGCTCAATATTCTTGGATACGGTGAGAGACTCAATTAGGAACCCAGTCTATGCAAATGGTGGGTCTGACTTAACTAAGGAGTGGATCAATATTTTGGATACGGTGAGATTCATGAATTAGAGACCAAGTTTGGGTGCACCATGATTAGAGAATCATTGAACAAGAGTTGTTCACTCATTGGCTAACCCATCACCAATAACTGTTAGGTGAGGTGATGAGTCAGTTGGTGAGACCGCACCACCCACTAGAAATCATTAATCATGGAGATTTTTGCATCTCTACAGAGGGAGTGTAGGGATCCGAGAAAATAGTGGGAGCTAATTTGTTTTAAAAATAAAATCCCTAAATAAAAATTGGTCAAGTCATAATTACAGTATCTAACTAGAATCTTTGACTCTCTATAGGAAAAATGTCTGCGTCCAACCCATTAGGCACGTATCCTGGACACACATAGACTGACCGGACCCAATTATAAAGATTGGCTCAGGAACTACAAAATTATTTTGGGTTTCGAGAAGTTAACCCATGTATTGGACCAGGACCCTCCCACCTTACCAGCCCGTCCATCCACTGAACAGAGAGCATCTCTGAAAAAATGGATAGACGAAGATAATAAGGCCAGATATTACATGTTGGGCTCGATGTCTGATGAGCTCCAGCGCCAACATGAAGATATCGGGACTGCTCGCCAAATGTTGGCTCACCTGCAGGAGATGTTTGGTGAACAGAGTCGCGCAGCCAAGTATCAAGTCACGAAATGACTTTTTAAGGCTAAGATGCGTGATGAGCAGTCAGTCCAAGATCACTGTCTGATGATGATCAAGGACATGGAAGAGCTTGAGAAGCTCGGTGTGAAGTTAGACTTGGATCTGCAGAACGATATTATTCTGCAATCCTTGACTGATGCATATGGGCAATTCATCATGAATTACCACATGCATAAACTTCAAAATTCCTTGGCCGAATTAATGAATATGCTGGTTACCGCTGAGCTTTCTATGAAAGGTTCTAAAGGCTCAGTTCTTGCTATGGAATGGACTTCTTCCAAAAGAAAGTCTTATGGAAAAGAAAAAAAAAGTCTGCGAAAAAAGCAGAAGGTGGAAGGAGCAAAGAAGAAGAAGGCAGAGCCGAAGAAGAAGGTTGATGTCAAAGGAAAGTGTTTCCATTGCAACAGCGATGGCCATTGGAAGCGGAACTGCCCTACTTACCTGGCCACCCTGAAGAACAAGAAGGAAGGTCCTTCTGGAGGTATGCTCGTTATTGAGTCTAACCTTACGATTTCTTCTGCATCCAGTTGGGTGCTTGACTCTGGTTCTAGTGCTCATCTGTGCACTTCTATGCAGGGTCTTGAGGATAGCAGGAGGCTGAGGGATGGAGACATGATCCTACGCATCGGTAATGGAGCAAGAGTTGCTGCAGTAGCCGTGGAACATACCCTCTTCGATTACCATCTGGTTTAGACTTAGTTTTGAAAGACTGTTATTATGTGCCTGCAGCTAGCAGGAATTTGATTTCTGTTTCATGCTTAGCACTAGAAGGCTATGTGATTGTACCTTCTTTATTGAAAGAAATAAAATTGCAAATGATTATGGTCTTTATCAGATATGTGAATGCCAAACGAGCATAGTCCAAATGACTATGGCACCTAGATTAGGTCATATAGCAGAAGATAGGATCAACAAATTGGAGAAAAATGAGGCTATTGAGTCCATTGACTTTTGAGTCATATCCAACTTGTGAATCTTGTCTTCAAGGCAAAATGACTAAACTCCCTTTTGTTGGACATGGGGAGAAGGGCCACAGATCTCCTTGCCCTAGTACATACTGATGTGTGCGGCCCATTTGATGTGCCGGCTAGAGGCAATTTTGTCTACTTCATTACCTTTACCGATGATCTGTCTAGGTATGGGTATGTGTATCTTATGAGACACAAGTCTGAAGCTTTTGAAAAGTTCAAAGAATTCAGACATGAAGTAGAAAAACAAACTGAAAAAACCCATTAAGGTTCTTCGATCAGATCGAGGAGGTGAATACCTTAGCCGGGAATTCCTAGACTATCTCAAGGAAAAATGGCATAGTCTCTCAATGGACTCCACCAGGAACACCTCAACTCAACGGAGGTTTCAGAATGGAGAAATCGGACTCTATTGGATATGGTTCCGATCCATGATGAGCTTCACAGACCTCCCTGATTTTCTTTGGGGACATTCATTGTTAACTTCAATTTATCTACTGAATAGGGTTCCCTCTAAAACCATCGTTCCTACCACACCGTATGAGATATGGCACGGTAAGAAACCAAGTCTGAGTCATCTCAGAATTTGGGGTTGTCCGGCTCATGTCAAAAGACAACAAGCGGACAAGTTAGAGTTTAGGTCCTTTAGAGCTCGATTCATAGGATATCCTAAAGAGTCATTAGGATACTATTTCTACATTCCAGAAGACCACAATGTGATTGTGAGTCGACATGCCATCTTTCTTGAAAAATAGTTTATTCAAGATAGCGGCATTGGAAAGCAGATTAAGCTTGATGAGAAAGTCTCACAAGTACAACGAGCTAAGGACCAATTGGAACCAAATCAGGTTGAGCCAATAAGAACACTACCTCCTCCACCTCGTAGATCGGAAAGAGTTTTCCATCCCCCTGAAAGATACTTAGGTATTATTTCAGAGGAAGTAGAGAAAATGTTCCTCGTAGGTAATGGTGCTCATGGTGATGATCCCAAAACCTACAACGAGGCGATATCAGATATCGACTCCGAGAAATGGCTAGAGGCAATGCAAGTCAGAAATTGACTCGATGCACTCAAACCAAGTCTGGACCTTGGTAGATCCACCAGAAGGTATAGTACCTATTGGGTGTAAATGGATCTTCAAGAGAAAGATTGGTGCAGATGGGAATGTGGAGACATTCAAGGCTAGACTAGTGGCAAAAGGTTATAGTCAACGCGAAGGCATTGACTATCAGGATACCTTTTCCCAGTGGCTATGCTAAAATCCATCCGCACATTGCTTGCCGTTGCAGCCTATTTCGATTATGAAATATGGCAAATGGACGTGAAAACGGCATTCTTAAATGGATATCTTGAGGAAGATATCTATATGGAACAGCCGCTAGGTTTCACATCCAGTGATACTGATCACAAGGTTTGCAAGCTGCAAAGGTCCATATATGGACTTAAGCAAGCATCTCGGAGCTGGAACACTCATTTCAATGATGTGATCAAAATATTTGGTTTCATCAAAAATGAAGAGGAACCATGTGTTTTTCAAAAAGGTCAGTGGGAGCGCTGTTGTCTTCCTCGTATTGTACGTGGATGACATCCTCCTTATTGGGAATGATATTCCCATGTTGACATGACAGTCAAAATGTGGTTGTCCAAGGAATTCTCCATGAAAGACCTAGGTGAAGCATCCTTTATTCTAGGAATTAAGGTCTATAGGGATAGACCGAATAGGATGCTAGGACTTTCACAGAAGATGTACATAGAGGAAGTACTAAAGAGGTTTAGTATGGAAAACTCTAAGAGGGGATTAATACCCTTCAGACATGGTATTCATCTTTCCAAGAAGATGTGCCCTAGCACACCTGAGGAAATAGAATGCATGAGCAAGATCCCTTATGCTTCTGCAATAGGGAGCCTCATGTATGCCATGCTATGTACACGACCTGATATAGCCCATGCTGTGAGTGTCACAAGCAGATATCAGTCAAATCCAGGTGAAGAACACTGGACTTCTGTGAAATGTATCCTTAAGTACTTGAGAAGAACTAAGGATATGATGTTGGTCTTTGGTAACGGAGAACTCCAAGTCCAGGATACACAGACTCGGACTTTCATGTCCGATATAGATGATCGAAAGTCGACATCTGGAAGTCTGTTTGTGTGCAATGGTGGTGCTGTCAGCTGGAAGAGTTCCAAGCAAACTGGTGATAGCAGATTCCACCATGGAAGCAGAATATATCGCTGCATCAGAGGCTGCGAAGGAAGCATTCTGGTACAAGAAGTTTGCTGCAGAAATTGGAGTAATGCCATCAGATGCCATTCCTCTGTACTGCGACAACAATGGCGCCATAGCCCTTGCTAAGGAGCCGAGGTCTCACCAGAAATCCAAGCACATTGAGCGGCGATACCACCTCATCCGCGATTACCTCGAGAAGGGTTACGTCGAGGTCAAGAGAGTCAACTCCGCAGATAATGTGGCAGACCCACTTACAAAGCCGTTGGGCCAACAGAAGATCGAAGCCCACCTTGAGAAGATGGGACTTAGACTTGTAGCCAATTGGCTTTAGGACAAGTGGGAGATTGTTAGATATATGTGCCCTAGAAGCCAGAATTGGCTGACACTTGTAATACACTTCTAGGGGCAAAATTATAATTTTGACTATAATCAATAAAATGGGTTATTTTCTATCACATATGTGTATTTAGTGTCTGTGATACATCCTTTGAGTTAATGGTAATGATAATTCATATTTTCAAGAGTTGAAAATTTAAGACATGAATAATCATTATTAACTCATAAAATGCTCCCGACCATAGGATCATCACGAGGATGGTGATTGATCCAAAAGGTTGGTGTACAATCGCTTCTCTTTAGTAGATGAGTCTTGAGTCTACGGTGTGGAGACACCGGAGCGAGAGTACAGGTACTCGTTAGAGAATGAGGGCACTGAGCGTGACCACCTCGAGTAGTCATTAGGAAGTCTACCTTCTCGTCAATGACTGACTCGATGCTGCAGTGGTGTGTCTGGTTCTTTGACCTGAGGTGCATCGGCAGTTCACCTTGAGGGTGTTATAGTTTGACTACACCATTACTCGATCTCCTAGCCATATGGAACCCTGAGGTGTATGTTGGCTATAGCATGTTCATTGTAGGAACTGGATTGCATCAAGATGGAATCTATCTACCTCGGTGGTAGAGGAGCAGCCCTATGATGATCATGAGAATCAAGTCCAGAAGCCCATGGCCATGGCAGAGTGAAATAATAGAAAGAGTTTCTATTTAGATTTTCACATCGGACTTGAATCGAATGATTACATCATATGACAGAGACTAGGGTTTGACGAGTTCACCTTAACCCTAATCTGATCGGGGCTCAAGATAGAAGAACTTAATCACACAGGTAGCTGCACCAAGAGGTTCACATTCAGCTCTGATGGGTTGCCACCATATACTGCTAGGTGTCACTGGTGGATTTTGGGAGCAATTAGAATGATTTAGATGATCGATCATTCTAGCTGTTCGAATCAGAAGAGTTCTGATCCATCGAAAGGAGTTTCGATGATGTCGATGATAGAGATCATGACATATCCCATTACCATACAGAACTGAACCTAACTGGGTCACACAAACAAGGGTTTGAATCTGGTGATCATCAATTGAACTGATCCAGTTCAATTGATCTGAATGAGATTCAATTAGGTTCAAGGAAAATCATGCTAGCACTCGATTGAACCTAACGTTCTTCTTTTACTATCATAAATAAGTTGTCCTGACTGAGCCAAAGGAGTTTGTGCTCATTCAGAGGCCTTCACTTTGTCTGACTGGAGCTTGTCCAAGTCAGAAAAGGTTGTCTTATTTTGTAAGACATTACCTGCCATTTTTGGTCACCTGCCATTTCTCATCCTTTGACTTTGGTCAAAAGTTGACCTTTGACTGGTCAAATGTTGACCATTGATACTTTGACTTTTGTCCATGTGTCACACACCTATTGGAGAGCTGGTGGGGGCCTATCCCCCTATCAGAACCTGGCAAGGAGGAGGGCGCACGCCACCCTTGGCGTGTGCCTAAGCTGGAGGCGCCCAGGAGTCCCTGTTGGATAGGGACTCCATCTCCTTTTTGGATTCCGATTAGAGTTCTCCTAAGAACCAACTTTGACTGGTCTTAGGTGCCCTCTAAGGAGGAATCCAGGGGACTCTATTCCCACCAATCAGATTTAGATCTGATTTCACAAAGAGTTGTGATTGGTTGGGAAGAAGAGAAGTTGGATCACAGACAGTCTATAAATAAGACCCTGTGCCCAACTTAGATTGAAAGATTGATTGAATCATAATTCCCCACAGCCCAAGGCTGCCTCTCCCCTCTTCCTCCACACCAAACCCACCTTCTCCCTCTCCTCTCCACATCCAAAAGAGTTCTGGAGCTTGGTTGGTGCGATCCAGACGAGAGAAAGGTGACTGAAAGCTAGAAGGCTGCACTGCTGCAAAGAACGACTGGTGATCTTTGAAAAGAGTTTTGAAGATCCTCCAGGTCAGATTTAAATCTAATTTTTGGAGATGTGATAGAGAAGAAGAGGATCTCTAGATCCAACCTGAGTGGATACTATTAGAGGCTAGGCACTTGCGTAGCTTGATCTAGAACCTTTCGCTGCTTACAGGATCATCAACGGGTAATAGGATTATCCACTTCAAGGTAAATTAAATCTAATTTAATTTATCTAATTTTATTTTAATTTCTAAAATAATAATAATCAAATCTAAAACATCTTAAATTTGATTTGGATCAAAGAAAAATTTTTTTGAAAAATATCTCTTGATCTAATCAGATCTGAACAAACCTGGTCCGAAAAATCAGGATTTTTCTTTATACTCGAGGTAGTCACGCTCAGTGCCCTCATTCTCTAATGAGTGCCTATACTCTCACTCTGGTGTCTCCACACCGTAGACTTAAGACTCATCTACTAAAGAGAAGCGACTGTATACCAACCTTCTGGATCAATTACCATCCTCGTGATGATCCTATAGTCGGAAGCATTTTATGAGTTAATAATGATTATTTATGTCTTAAATTTTTAACTCTTGAAAATATAAATTATAATTACCATTAACTCAAAGGATGTATCACAGACACTAAATACACATATATGATAGAAAATAAGATTATAGTCAAAATTATAATTTTGCCCCTAGAAGTGTATTACAAGTGTCAGCCAATTCTGGCTTCTAGGGCACATATATCTAACAGCTAGTTAAGGCTATTATATGATAATACCTTATAATTTTACTATTTATGATACTTCTACCTGGATAATAGATATCGAGAGTCTAGTTCATATATGCAATTTATTGCATGGACTTAAAATTGATAGAAAATTTAATAACGATAATTGATTCCTAAATATTGGAGATGAAAGGAATGTTCCAGTCCTAACATTGGAAACTCTTGGGCTAGTTTTCAAAACAAATAATATTGTTTGTGGTGATTATCACTATTATCCATCTTTTATAATGAACATAATATCTGTTGAGTGTTTGACTCAGGATGGTTATTATTTGTCAATAAAAAAAATTATTATGATATTATTATGAATCTTATTACAATAATGCAAGGATAATTAAGAAATGATGTTTATGTATTATCATAACCTATTAGTATAATGTACACATCAAATAAACTTTCGAATCTAGATAATGTCACCGATGCCTATCTTTGGCACTGTCGGCTTGATCATATAAACAAGAATAGAATCAATAGGTTAGTCAAGGAGCATATCCATGGCATTGATGATTACGAATCATTGACTATCTATGAGTCCCGCCTTCTTGGTAAGATGACCAAATCACTTTTTACTGAAAAGGGTGAATAGGCTCCTGAACTTCTAGGTCTAATACATACTGATGTATGTGGACCTATAAATACTTGTGCTAGAGGCGGGTACTACTATTTTATTATATTTACTGATGATCTATCTAGGTATGGATATGTCTATCTTATGAAGAGTAAATTTGGTTCATTTGAAATATTCAAATGATATCGTAATGAGGTAGAAAAATAACTTGAAAAGAGTATTAAAACTCTTCAATCAAATTGAGGAGGTGGATACCTTTTTAATAAATTTTTGATATATCTAGAAGAGAATGGGATTCTCTTACAATGGATCCCTCCTGGAACACTACAGCATAATGGTGTTTGAAAGAAGGAATCGAATCCTATTGGACATGGTTTGGTCCATGATGGGGTTTGTGAATCTACCAATTTTTTTCTTAGGTTATGCACTTGAGACTGCTTGTTATATTTTGAACAATATTCCAAGCAAGTCTGTTGTAAAAACTCTGTATGAGATATGGACTAGGCATAGATCGATACTCTCACCTTTGGGTTTGAGGATGCCCGGCTTACGTAAACTGTGTTGTCCAGCTATGCAACCTAATATAGGGGGTGAATTAGGTTTCTAAAAAAAAATTAAACTCAAAAATAGAATTGCATGATGTGTTTTTGAAATTTTAAGTGAAGTAAGGTGAGTTAGGCAAATAAGGTGCAAGAGCTTAATTTAAAAGAAAAGAAGTAAACACAATAGAGCAAGTAAAGAGGAAGAATAGAGAACAACACAAACAAGATGATTTATAGTGGTTTTGTACCAATCTTGTACCTATATCCACTCTCTAAGCTCCTACTTGAGAATTCAAATCCACTAAATATATTCAATCAAATACTATGTTGGATGCTCTAACCCTAGCTATCTCAAGCTAGATACATATTTTTTAGATACAAGCCAATCCAAAATACATTGATTTAAGATAAAACGATGAACAGAGTTTAAAAAAATATACAAATTCAGCATAGCTAGCTCGTAAATGATCACAATAAAGCTTTAAAAACTCTTTATACAAACTAGAGGAAGCTTTTAGAATCTTGTCAAAGTGATTGAAGACTTGAATGCACATTGGAGAAGTGGTTGAGCTTGAAATCAATGCTTCTCTTGCTTAGGACTAAGTTTTCTTTGAGCTGAATGTTCTCTTAATTTTCTTCTTGTTTTTCTTTCTTTTTGAATGCTTTTAAACATTCATTCAATGCTAGAAGATGAATAGTATCCATTTGTAGCCATTGGAGATCATTTGGGAAGCATTGATTATGCCAAATGGGAGAAGAAAATAGTCGTTATAGGATTTTTCATCATAGGGGTGACCCATGGGTCACCCTCTGGAAAAGGGTCGCCCCATGGGATGCCCTTTTTGCAATAGAGGAGCAAAGAAAAGTTTCTATATTTTTGTGCAGAACCTTTAGGGGGTGCCCCATGGGTGGCCTCTTTTTTATGGGGTGCCCCAGAGGTTGCCCTTTTTTGTGTGCCAGTTCCAATTCTACATGCTGGTCTTCGTGCCATTATGTCATAAAAAAGGATCGACTTAGGGGTTGTCCTCTTTTATCTAAAACATCATATCTTCACTTTTAAGCTTTCAAACAATTTAAGAATGCCTTCAAATGAATTGACATCATCTTGAGAGTTCTTGAAGCTTCCAAAAAATCTCAATTTTTGCTCCAACTTAAGTAAATTTCAAATTTGATCATCTTTAACCAAATTTTTGTAATTACAAAAATTCTTGAAAATCCTAAAATGACTTTAAAAATATCTTCAAAAGTAGAAAGCATTAGTAACCTTCTCAATTATTTTGTACTCATCAAAATCAATTCTAGGGCAACAATCTTTTTCTTTTCTAGGATGACAAAATAATTGAGTATAAGTAAAAGGTAAGGTAAATTTGATATTGAAAGGAGAGATGCTATTTTCAATTAAAAAGCTTAAAGATAATTATATGTGAGTGATAGTTCAAAGCATTTAATTTTGTGTATTGTTTTATAAATATTGCATTATTTGTGAGAATTCAACAATCTGAATATATAGTATTTAGAAGAGAAGAGATTTGGCAATTTGTGTTGACTTTTAATACCATAGCATGACCTGTCAGTATGAAACATTTAACAATTTGCTCAAGCTTTATCATTAAGTATTTATAATTCAGCAATTTTACCATAAATTAATAATTTGCTCAAATTTTCATTTAACAAGTTGTTAAATATGAACTATAACAATTTGCTTTTAGTTTACCTTTTAATTTGCAAAATTTTCCTTATAGTTTGCTTATACTATGCATATTTACTCCCCCTTTTTGAGATCATCATTTTGGAAGTTTCTTTTAAATAGGAAAAGACTCCCCCTCAATTAAGTTCTCATATTTTGTTGCTGATTTTTTTAAAAAATGATTAATATACATACAACATTTGTACACAAAATGGTAAGCCATAAGCGTACAAGACATTCCATAAGCTAAATAATTTATGAAAGCTAAAGTCAAATATACATCCAAAATGAAATAAGAGATCTAAGAACAATAACATTCAAGCCATAGTCAAGTTATAATATCCAACAAAAATGTTTTAAGTCACAAGTCATAGGCCAATATACCAAAATCATGGTCAACCAAAAAATACATCATACCATCACAACCAAAGTACTAATAAGTACATAGGCCTTTAGTTACATCCTAAATACATAATACTAACAAGATCTAATAAAGTAGTCGACTGGATGTGCCATAATCAGAATCAAAAGATGAATCAGAAATATGGTGAGGAGTATCAGGATCAAGGCCATGGGTACGTCCTCGACCATGTTTGCCTCGGCCACAGGTAGAAGTACCGATACAAGCAGAAAGATGAGAGGGCTCGGAAGCCTGGGAAGAGATAGGTTGTACTAGAAGGGCAAGTCTAATGGTGTCCAACTGTCCTAGGGCCCTCGACATGGATTGCATAAGTGAACTAATCTATGTAAAGATAGTGTCACTGGAGCCTCTAATATCACTCCTTAAAAAATCAAACCCACTCTCCAAATGACCGCGAAGTCTAACAGCCTCTGCAAGTAGATCTAAAATCTTTGTGATATCCTCTCTATTGGAAAATATGTCTCAAAGCCAATTATCAGTCTGTTGATAGTTAAGCTATATTATAGTTGTAATTAATTTATTAATAAATAAAATATATTTTTAATACTTTTCATCATAAAGTATTCATCTTCTAACAAACTCTATTATTGTGATGAAGTCCTTAGGATTATTTAGCTTCGATAAAGAAAGAATTTATCGATTAGTCCTTAAATTTATTCACGATCAAATGATAGACTGTTAATTAGGATGATAGTATCTATCGAGCATAGATCGCTGTATGCCATATAGATTGGTTGTCCTCTTAATCAAGAAGTATGAAGACACTAGTATGGCATACAGGTGAGATGTATGGATACATCATCATTAAACGTGATCAACTTCAGAGCATTTTGCTATCAAGAATATCTCTGATGGGATATAGGTATAAGTATCCCTTAGACTTGAGATCACCTCAGTGATTTATAAGCAACTCACTGTGCTTTGGTACCAGACTAGCTAAACTTTTAATTTAGTAATAGAAGGCTTTTGGGCACAATCAAGTACTTATAAAGTCAGAGTGTGATCAAGATGGAATTAACCACTCCAAGGGATGGAGAATAATGTATCACTATATTTCAATATACCAAAACCTTGGCCAAAAAAATTCATCAGATGGATTTGATATTTTGAAATATAATGTGGACAACCTTATCAGAGGTGATAGTTGAGCTCTGAGATATCATATGAGCATTTTGATCAAAGGGATGAATTATATAAAAACTATATCCGAATGGATTCTAAGGATGTTGTTCTACACATTCGACCTATCCGACCATCGGATATCATTACTAGATGGTCACCTTGATTAGTACAAAAATTTATTACTATGCTACCAGCTTAGGTTCGGACCTATGAGGTCATACACGTTAGAGCTCATGATCTGATTGAATAATTGATCAATGATTGAGGATCATTCTAGGGTTAAATAATCAACACGATTGATGTTTAACCTAGTGCAAGCATTACAGGATGATATATTAGCAATTAGATTATTAATTGACTTAATTTGATTAAGCTACAGGGCTGAGATTAAGTTTAATAAAATATGACTTAATTAGATTTTGTTTGGGCTTGATTGGATCATGTCCAATTGGCTTATTGGATAAGCCAAGTGCAAGAAAAAACTAGTCCTAGTTCAACTAAGACTTGGGTCAACCCAATTTTTTAATTTGATTAGAAAATTAAATTATGATTAAATTAGATTTAATCAATTTTAATTAAGTTATTAGTTGGGTTAGAGACTAATTTAATTTGGTTGAGTTGCTTTTGGTTTAATTTGGTTTAAGAAACCACTTTGACCAAGTTATAGATGGAATCCTAGTAAGACTAGGATTCTTCATTGCGCCAGCTTAGTCCCAATGTCCTCCATGCCTATTTTTTAGAAATTTTTCATGAAAATTCTCTTTCTCCTAGTCTTCATGCATGCCCACCTCTCTCTCTCTCTTTCTCATATAGTAATTGGGTGGAGGACTAAGTCAAAGAATGAGTTTATTTTGATTTTGGATTCTATGAGTTAGAATCCTAACAAACCTAAACTCTTACTAATAGGTGCCACCCCCTATCTCTATCATTTCCTCTCTTTTTTCACGTGAGAAAGGCTCTTTTCTGTGTTCCCCTCCTTGCTAGTACATGCCAAAAATATTGGAGGGGGCGCCCATGAGTTGGGCGCCCCTTGACTTGTCCTGTTTGACCTTTCCTTATCTAATATTTGACCTAGAAAAGGACTCTTTTTTTTATATACATTTTGGATGAATTTTGACATAATTATTTTATGGAATATAGACCTTTGAGAGAGATTTTAGGTGTATAAAAATAAAGGAGTGAGAACCTTTGGGTGTAGAGATTCAATAGACACAAAATTAGGTGTATAGGTGAGAGCAAAGAGAAGAAGAAGAGGGTCTTCTTCTAGGGTTGTTGTGTTCACCTCTTCCCTTCCTCCTTTGGCCTTCTTGATAGTGTCTCATTTCTAAGATGTCCTGTCTACATTATTCTCTTTGGAAGAGTCCAAATTCAAAAGAAGGAGGCATTTGATCGACCATCGAAGAAAGATCACACAGTACTAGCATACTGTGCTGATATCCTGCATTAGGATTTCTGATCATGCTCGTGGGCTCGTGTGGATGACTCCTAGAGATTGGACGTGTATGCGGCTTGTGACTTCATCCTTAAGCCTGAATCAACAAGTTAGAACATCTAATTTGCTTAGATATCCGATCTAATCTATTATTCTATAGCTACATTAGATGTAGTATTGTAGCATGTTGATAAGATCAACATGTTAATCTTTTCTTTATATTTTTCATTTTTAATTTAATATCATACCCTGATCATTTAATAAATCTTAGATATAGGATGTTTTTATATTTATTTAAATAAATATTTAATTTATTTAAGTTTTTTGCTATCTGATCTTGAAAAAGTTTCAAGATTTACCCATGAAATTCTAGATCTGGTTCCTTCAATTGGTATCAGAGCCTAGATTGTTATTACATAATTTTCTTGAGCATATTTAGATTATTTATTAGATTAGATCTAATTTATAATCAAATTATTAAATCTAAAATTAAAAATGTAGATCTCACGAACTGCCATAAGGTTATCCTATTGTAAGGTTTATCCCTTACAGTGAAAAGATTATCCTAGTTCGTGATGATCTACTCGTAATCATAAATTTATTAGATTTAATCTTATTTTATTGATAATTTAATAGATTTAAAATAATTTTAAATCTAAAAATAAAGTTTTTAGATTGCACGAAGTGCTATAAGGTTATCCTGCTGTATGGTTTATCCCTTATAGTGTGAAGATTGTCCTAGTACGTGCTGATTTGAAACATTGATCATAAAATTTTTGATTAGATCTAAGATATTTTATGATCTGATTAAAAATATTTTAATCTAATTTTAATCATCATAAATATGTTAGATTTCATCTATGTTGATTTATGATTGATTGGTGTTGAAACTATTTCAATTACATGAACCTCTATAGATTAGATCTAAAGTAGATTCATGTTTATATTATTTGCATTTTAATTAAGAATCAAATATGCAATTTGGTTGGTAGAACCATGTTGTAAAAATATTTTACAAAAATAAAAATTATTTTTGAAAAGTCGAACCCCAACCCTCAATTCGAAACTTAATTAAGAATTAAGAATTTATTTGATTAGAATCTAGGATTGTAAATTGAAGATCCTAAGATACGAATAATAACACATTGGGTTAAATGGGTTAGTGGGGATTAGGTCCATTAATTGGGTTACACCTAGGGTTAGATTAAGAAACAAACTTAATTAGAGAATTGACTAAATCTAATCAATTGTTGTCTTAGATTAGGTCAAGGATTCTCAAGATCAATTACAATAGTTATAGTTGGTCAAGTCCATGTCTTTAACGAAACCCAAGATGGACTTGATTCTTGGTTTCGTAGTATAGCTCAAATTGTTAGGTTGATCTAATCAAGACTAATTAAACTAGTTAGTATCTAAGATAAGTTTGATACATATGATCGATGGTTTTTAATTGACAACCTGCTTACTTGGTTATTTCTGATGGTGTCTAAGGCAAGCTTTGGTAGACCCTCCCATCGATCTTACTTACCTAGCCTTCTTGATAAGATTATGTTTTGATCTGATTACTTGATAATTTGAGTTGACCCATGTCAGCTAGATAAATCAGTATGACTGATTTAGGTGCTCTTAGACCAGCCTATTAATGATCTTCCTTAATCTGACTTGGTGAAGCCAGTAGGAGGATCATAATAAGCTGGTTCATCTAACTTTCTTTCTCTAAATCAAATCAATTAAATCTTCTAAAATTATTAGGTTCATAAAATGAAATATTTATGATGATAACTAGATCATAGCCTCCCATTAAGTGGATGATAATAGGTCCATTAGTTGGATAATCATTGGGGGCCTATAGGCCTGGTGCTTATTTGCTAATAAAATTATCATTTATAATATGATTTCTTGGATGTGTTTCTCTAAATGATGGTTAGGTTAACCAACCATAGTTTGGCTTAATCATTCATTAGTTAGATGGACCAAGTATGATCATGTTAATGGATGGACCTAATTGGGACTTTCGATGGAGGCCCTAGCCTACTGAAAAGATATCTGAAGCCAAATTAAATTATTAAAAATTATTTAGAGAAATAATTGATTATGAACATATCCTTAGATGTACATGAGTTGACCAACCATAGTTGGGCTTATGTGCAGTCTATGTGGATTCTAGTATCCACTAAGAAATTATGATAATTCCTCGAATTGGAGGTAGAGGCTACCAATTCGAACAAAATAGTGGAAGAAATCTTTTGATTAAAGTTTAAATCTTTAGGTTTAATGAATTAATAACTAATTAGGCTTTTGGTTCTCCTTTATGTAGTTAAATCCATACCATAGTTGCTCCATTCACTGTTAGACAGTGATTAACTTATGGAATCCAACTTCGATAGTAAGTATCGAAAGATGAATATTGTTCAACAGTACAAAGTGGTTCGTGCTGGGGCCTCTATGCCCAATTTAAACATAAGGTCCAAGAATAACGTAGATCAGGCAGAATGCTTCCACTATAAGAAGCAGGGGTATTGGAAGAGGAATTGTCCTCAGTATTGTGATTTCCATGACCCTAACAGGTTGAATAAGAGAGATAAGCAAGTAGTTACTGATCAAGGATGTTATATGATTACATCTTGTAATTTCTCTATTTGTGATATTTCTACTTGGGTATTGGATATTGGAAGTCCTGTCCATATTGCAATACATTGTAAGGACTTCAAGTTAGTAGAAAATTTGAATATAAGAGTGATTCCTAAATGTTGGAGATGGAAGGTCTGTTCTAGTTTTAGCTATGAAAATAGTTCAACTCATTTTCAATACTAATATTACTTCTTTAAATGAATGTCATTATTGTCCTTTCTTTTTGATGAATATAATCTCTATTGGTCTTTTGGCCAAAAATGGTTATCATTTGTCAATAAATGGAGATTATTGTGACATTATTATGAATAACATTACAATAATGCAAGGACAATGGAGAAATAATATTTACATTTTATTATAGCCTATGAATATAATGTATACTTTTAGAAAACATCCTAGATTAGATAATATCTCTGATATCTACCTATGGCATTGTAGGCTAGGTCACATAAATAAGAATAGGATAAACAGATTGACTCAAGAGAAAATCCTCAAAGTCAGTGATTATGAATCACTTTCAATCTATGAATCTTGTCTTCTTGGTAAAATGACCAAGTCACCTTTTACTGAAAAAGGTGAGAGAGCTACCGAGCTATTAGGTCTAGTACATACTAATGTATGTGGACCAATAAGCATTGGTGCCAGAGGTTAATATTTCTACTTCATTACTTTCATAGATGATCTATCCAGGCATGAATATGTTTATCTGATAAAACATAAGTTGGATTTATTTGAAATGTTCAAAAGATTTCAAAATAAAATAGAAAAATAAACTGAAAAGAGTATTAAAACTCTTCGATCGAATCGAGGAGGTTAATATCTATCCAGTGAGTTCTTGACATATCTAGGAGAGAATGGAATTCTCTCATAGTGGATTCCTCCTGGCACACCATAGCATAATGGTGTATTGGAAAGGAGAAATCGAACCTTATTGGATATGGTTCGATCCATGATGGGGTTTGCTAGTCTGCCTGTTTGATTTTGGGGTTACGCTCTTGAGACTACATGTTATATATTGAATAATGTACTAAGTAAATATATCGCAAAGACTCCATATGTGATATGGACTGGGCATAGGACCATACTCTCTCACCTACAGGTTTGGGATTGTCTGGTCTACGTTAAACATTTACATATAGAAAGCTTGGACCCCGGTCTGATAAGTGTGTGTTTATAGGGTATCCCAAAGAAAGTAAGAATTACTATTCCTACCATGCTGAAGAACAAAAGATGTTCATTAGCCTTAAGACAATCCTTTTAGTAAAGAAGTTTCTTGATGAAGGAACTATTGTCTCTGAGGTTGAACTTGATGAAGTTCAATAGCTAGAAAAATCGACACTTATAGCTGAACCTGAGTTGGATTTGATTAGATCAGATCCAGAGCCAAGTGTACCTGCATTATTAAGGCGATCCAGTAGAGTACTACATCATCTGGATAGATACTATGATTTCTTGGTCCAAGATGGTGATCCCTTCGAACTCGATGAGAATGATGAGGATCCGATCACCTATATGGATGCCATGCAGAGACTAGATTCCAAGAAATGGCTTGAGGCCATGAAATTCAAAATGAAGTCCACGAAGGTAAATGATGTGTGCACATTGGTTGACTCACCCAAAGGGGTTAAACCCATTGGGTGTAAATGGATCTTTAAAAGAAAAAGGAGCATAGATGAAAAGATGGAGACCTATAAAGCCCATCTAGTTGTTACGGGATATCGTCAATGTTATGGTATTAACTATGATGAGATATTTTTTTCCTATGGCAATGCTCAAATTCATTTAGATTATGCTTGCGATTGCTACCCATCCGTACTATGAGATCTGATAGATGGATGTGGAGATAGCTTTCTCAAATGGAGAGCTGATTGAAGAGGTGTATATGATACAAGTTGAGGGGTTCACATCTACAGATGAGTCCAAGGTATGCAGGCTTCAAAGATCCATTTATGGATTGAAGTAGGCATCTCAGAGTTGGAATATGCATTTTGATAAGGTGATCAAAATATATGGCTTTGTTAAGAATGGGGAAGAACCCTGTATTTACAAATGGGCAAATGATCCAGCAGTAGTATTTCTTATCTTATACGTGGATGATATTTTCTTAATCGAAAATGACACCCCCACACTTTAGGAAATAAAAGTCTGATTGTCATCATAGTTCTCCTTGAAGGACTTGGGTGAAGCATCCTACATTCTAGAGATGAAGATCTATTAGGATAGATCTAAAAGGATGCTTGGATTATCCCAATCCATGTACATAGATACTATGCTGAAGAGGTTCAGTATGGAGAATTTTAAAAAAGGCTATCTCTTGATAGGCCATGAAATTTCTCCCTCCAAGAAGGATTGTTCAACAACTCCTGAAGAGAGAGAGCATATGAGTAGAATCCCATATGCTTCGATAGTGAGATCTATCGTGTATGCTATAATATGTACGAGATCAGACGTGGCATACTCACTAGGTGTAGTGAGTAGATATCAGTCTGAGCATGGAGAAAATTACTAGAAAGTGGTTAAAATCATCCTTAAGTATTTGAGAAATACTAAGGACCAATGGTTGGTTTATGGTGAGTCATATCTGAAACTTGTGGAGTTTATCGACTCCAGCTTTTAATCTGATCATGATGACAATAGAAGCATGTTGGAATATATTTTTACTCTAAATGGTGGAGCTATTTACTAGAAGAGTTTCAAGCAGCATACTATAGTAGACTCTATTTACAAAGCAGAGTACATCATAGCATCAGATGTTGCAAACAAAGCTGTGTGGCTAAGAAAATTTATCACCAAGCTTGGAGTAGCATCCTTTCTTGATGGTCCAATCTTATTCTACTATGACAGCATTGGTGCCATAGCTCAAGCAAAGGAACCAAAGGCACATCAGTGAACGAAGCACATTCTGCGTTGTTTCCACCTGATCTGGAAGATCATGGGCAGAGGTGACATCGACCTTCAGAAGATCGATGAAAAGAAGAACCTGGCCTACCCCTTCATTAAATCCTTGGCAAAAAAGGAGTCCAACAACCACAAGTCAAAGATGGGTACTATATATTATGCGGAGTGGCTTTAGGATAAGTGAAAGTTGTTGAAAAATGTGTCTGAAAGCCCATTGCCAGCTTGTTGATGGTTGAGCTACATTATACCTATAATTAATTTATTAATAAATAAAATATATTTTTGATATTTTTCAACATAAAGTATTCATCTTCTAATAAACTTCATTATTGTGATGAAGTTCTTAGGACTATTTAGCTTCCATAAAGAGAGAATTTATCAATTAGTCTTTAAATTTGTTCACGACCAAATGATAAGTTGTTAATTACGACGACAGCATCTATCAAGCATAGATCGCTGTATGACATATAGGTTAGCTATCCTCTTAACCAAGGAGTATAGAGATACTGGTATGGCATACAGATGAGATGTATGGATACATCATCATTGAACATAACCAACTTCAGAGCATTCTACTGTCGAGAATGTCTTTGATGGGATATAGGTATCAGTATCCCTTAGACCTGAGATCACCTCAGTGACTTGCAAGCAACTCATTGTGCTTTGGTACTGGACTAACTAAATTTTTAATTTAGTAATGAAAGACTTCTGGGCATACTTAAGTTCTTGCAAAGTCATAGTGTAATCAAGATGGAATTGTTCACTCCATGAGTTGGAGAATAATGTATCACTGTATTTCAATATAGCAAAAACTTGGCCAAGATAATCCATCAGATGGATTTGATATTTTGAAATACAATGTGGATAACCTAATCAGAGTTGACAGTTGAACTTTTAGATGTCCTATGAGCATTTTGGTCAAGGGGATGAATTATATGAAAACTATATCCGCATGGGTTCTAAGGATGTTGTTCTACACATTCGACCTATCCGCCTGTCGAGTACCATTGCTAGATGATTATTTTGATTAGTATAAAAATCTATTACTATGCCACTGGCTTAGATTCGGACCTATGAGGTCATACAAATAAGAGCTCATGATCTGATTGAATGGTTGATCAATGTTTGAGAATCGTTCTAGGGTTAAACAATCAATACGATTGATATTTAACCTAGTGCAAGCATTGCAGGAGGATCGAATAGCAATTAGATTGCTAATTGGCTTAATTTGATTTAGCTAGAAGGTTGAGATTAAGTCTAATTAAATATGATTTAATTAGATTTAGTTTAGACTTGATTGGATCAAGTCTAATTGGCTTATTGGATAAGTCAAGTGCAAGAAAAAACTAGTCCTAGTTCAACTAAGACTTGGGTCAAACCAATTTTTTAATTTGATTGAAAAATTAAATTAAAATTAATCTAATTTAATTAAGTTCTTAATTGGGTTAGGGTATAATTTAATTAGGTTGAGTTGCTTTTCGCTTAATTTGGTTTAAGAAACCACTTTGACCAAGTTATAGATGGAATCCTAGTAAGACTAGGATTCCTCCTTGCACCACCTTAGTCCCAACGCCCCCCATGCCTAGTTTTTAGAAATTTTTCATGAAAATTCTCTTTCTCCTGGTCTTCATGCATGCCCACCTCTCTCTCTCTCTCTTTCTCATATGGTAATTGGGTGGAGGATAAAGTCAAAGAAGGAGTTTGTTTTGATTTTGGATTCTATGAGAAAGAATCCTAACAAACCTAAACTCTTCCCAATAGGTGCAACCCCCTCTCTCTATTATTTCCTATCTTGTTCCACATGATAAAGGCCCTTTTTTGTATGCCCCTCCTTGTAGTTACATGCCAAAATATTGTAGGGGGCGTCCAAGAGTTGGGCGCCTCTTGACTTGCCCCATTTGACCTTTCCTTATGTAGTATTTGACCTAGTCAAGGACTCTTCTTTTCATATGTATTTTGAAAGAATTTTGGCTTGACCTTTTCCTAAAATATAGACCTTTAAGATAGATTTGAGATGTGTAAAAATCAAGAATAGAGAACCTCTGGGCATGGGGATTCAATAGACACAAAATTAGGAATCTAGGTGAGAGCAAAGAGAAGAAGAAGAGGGTCTTCTTCTAGGGTTGCTATGTTCACCACTTTCCTTCTTCCTTCTTTGGGTTTCTTAAGAGTGTCCCATATCTAAATCCTTCTCTCCATATTCTTCTCTTTGGAAGAGTCCAAATCCAGAAGAAGAAAGCATCTGACCGACCATCAAAGAAAGATCAGCATAATACTAGCATACTGTGCTGATATGCTACATCAAGATTTCTGATCATGCTCGTGGGCTCGTGTGGACAACTCCTAAAGGCTGAATACATGTGCTTCTTGTGACTTCATCCTCATGCCAAGAATAGTAAGTTAGAATGTCTAAATTGCTCAGGTATCAGATCTAATCATTTATTCTATATTAGATGTACTATTGTAGTATGTTGATGAGATCAACATGTTAATCTTTTCTTTGTATTTTTAATTTTTTATTTAATATCATGCCTTGACCATATAATAAATCTTAGATCTAGCATATTTTTATATTTATTTAAATAAATATTTAATTTATTTAAATATTTTGTTGTCTGATCTTGAAAAAGTTTTAAGATCTACTCATGAAACCCTAGATCTGGTTCCTTCACTCTCATGGTTGAGGTCATTCTAGATCTAATATTTGCCTCTGTAGATCCAAAACCATACCTATCAATCTCAACATAGACTCTTCAAGCTCCTGAAGGCAAGCTGACTGAGCTGTAAGCATTTGAAAAATTATAGAAACATAAGAAATCAAAGACTGATTAGATGAGGAGACAAAATGAGTACTCTCCCCCCAAGTAAAACTCGTGGCACTCTTACTGGCAATCTACTAAGACAAAAGATCGACAACCTATGGAGATATCTTCTTGACCTGATCATCTGCAAGTCTGATAATTGTATCTCTACTCCTAGATGGAGGTATAGGTGAAACTCTCGTCACAAAATCTAAGGGACCTACTATTGAAAAACATGCAGGATTTCATGCATACATTTCAAAACTTTTTCGAATTTACAAACAACAGAAGACATAGATTAAATAATTTAATCTAATTATGCATCTGATCTAATCACTAAATCCTACATCCAAGATCTATGATATATCATGATGCAAACATAAATCATCAAATAAAAATGCTTATATATTGATCAGATCAATATCCTAGATCTAGAACACTTCTAGATCCCTAGATCGCATCTAGGTCAAAATAATAGATCATATCCCTCACCTTTGCGTGGGTTGAGAACACCATGGTTGAATCCCATTATTTCTCTTATTGCTTGGAGTTGCACATGCATCCGACCTCTACAGGTAATCCACACAAAGCTGTAACACAGATCGGTAGTTCATCGAACAAAGATTTGCTCAAAGTGCTAGTTTCTCGTAGATCTCTCTTGATGGTTAATCAAAAAATATTCTTCGAATATCTTGGATACTCTAAGAGATGAAGAACACAAGGAGGAATAAGGAAGAAGACCAACTTTTTGATCTCCTATAAATCAAAAAATAAAACACAAGAGAAACGCCAACAGAGAAGACAAATCTTCTCTTTTAGGACATTAACGATTGATGTCCTGAAGACATCACCATATCAGGACAAGAGGAGACCTTCTTCTTTAGAATTTTTTCACACTTTCAGATCTATTATTCTCTGATTTTTCTCATAAAAAATCTCATATAAAGATGGAGAAGAAGGATTCTCAATGAAATCCTAAGAGAAGACTATCTTCTCTTCTTCTCTCATCAGGACATGATCGGATCATGTCCAAAATATACATCTGTGCCCCAACTCCTTGGAGCACTCATCCTCCATGACCTCTCCCTCTCTCTCTCAAATTTTTCTCATTGAAAAATCTCACCAAAACAAAGGAGAAAGATTTAGAAAGAAAATCATAAGTGAAGACAATCTTCTCTCTTACCTTTGTCTCAACAAGACATCAACTTTTGATGTCTTAATGAAACCTTTCCTCCAACTATCATGGTGCCCCAAACCTCCATGCGTCTTCCTCCTTTTTCTATGGTTTTTTCATGAATTTTTTAACATTTTTCATGTCCAAAAATATCTCATAGGTGGTGCCGCAATTAGATACGGAACACTATGTCAAACCTAGTCTTATATGGACTATACAGAGGAGTTTTAAGAGGCATCCAACTCTTGGATGCCTCTCCTTTTTTTGTTTGGTCTGAAGACCAGAAAACCACATACAATACCAAAGGAAATAAATGCAAAAATGAAAGGGAGGCATGGAGAAAGAATTGCACTAGAAAAGGAGGTGTTTTGGAGAATTAGGACTCTATCAAATAAAGTCCAAGTCTTAACAACTTTCTTTATTTGATCAAGTCAAATAAAATTTCAAAAGCACCTAGTAGGGAGCGTGGAGAACCTCTCTTAGGCATGGTGACACTAAAAAAAATCTAGAATTAAAAATATAATGGGCATGGGATCTTTCTTAGGTGATGTAAGGGTGAAGGGAAGAGTCCTAGTCTAACTAGGACTCTCCAATGTAGACTAGGTCAAACCCAACTTAAATCTTATTTAAATTAGATTTGAGTCAATCTAATTAAAAAGAAATTCTAATCTAATTATAAATCTTATTAAATTAATTTTAATTAAATTTAAATCTAATTTAATTTTATTCTTTCTTGCAATTGGATTATCTAATAAACTAATTAGATTTAATCTAATTAAGTCCAAACTAATTCTAATTGAATCTTATTCAACTAGACTTGATCTCAACATGATTAATCAATCAAAATGAATTAATTAAAAATCCAATTGCTAATCAATCCTTCTGCAATATTTGCATTAGGTCAAATATCAATCGTATTGATTGTTTGATCATTGAACGATTCTAAATCATCGATCAACCATTTGATCGATTATAACCTCTTATGTGTATGACCCTATAGGTTTGAACCTAAGTCGATAGCGGAATAACCAATTCCTATACTAATCAAAATGACCATCTAATAATAATATCTGACGTCCGGATTGATCGAATGCATACAAAGCAATATTCTTAGAATCCTGACCTATGGTTGCCGCATAATTCATCCCTTTAACTAATAATGCTCAAGATGACTTCGAGTTAGTTGTCAACACTCATACAAGTCATTCCTATTGTGTTTCAAAGTTTTGCAAATCTTGTGACTCCTTACGAGTATTATCTAGTCCTAGGTTTTGCTAAATTGAAACATAGCGAGATATTCTCTTCCTGAAGTTAATAAGGAGTGGTCAATCCCATCTTGACTTACACATCGACGATACAAGTACTTGACTATACCTAAAAACTTTTTGAATCTATATTAGAAATACATGTAGTCCGATACTAAAGTATAGTGAGTTGCTGTAAGTCATCGTGGTGATCTCAGATCAGAGGGATACTTATATTCATTAGCCTTAGCTAGCTACTCTTGACAGCAGAGTGCTACATTAGTCACATTCAATATAGATGTGCTCCTACATCTCAACTACATACCATACCAATGTCTCTACACCACTTGGTTACGAGGACAACCAATGCTATGACATACAGCGATCTATACTTGATAAATTATCATCCTAGTTAATAACATATCATCTGATCATGAATAATTTATGAACCATTCGATAAATCCTCCTTTATCGATTAAGTATGGTTCTAAAGACTTTATCATAATTTAGGAGTTCATTTAAGAAGATAGAACTTCTATGATGAATAAGCTAAATAATAATTTTTATTTGATAATTCATATACCAATTCCAATCATCTACAACTTAGATAATTGGCTTTAGGATACATTTCCTAACAACTCCCATTTGGACTAAAGTCAACCAAAATAACATCAAATATCCTATCTTCCACTTGAGCTAGTAGAACTCCTTAGTTCCGAGGCTTTGTCAAATGGGTCGGTCAAGTTCTTCTTTTCCCTTGATCTTCTAAAGGTCGACTTCACCCTGATCTAAAATCAAAGGTGATAGTTATGCAGAGTATGCTAGTCTGTCGATTCTTTAGTCTAAGCTATGGCTCTAGTGCTATGATAGGACTGGACCATCATTGGAGGGTGCCACTCCTAGCTTGCTAACGAACTATGGCACCACACAGTCTATATTACAACATCTCATGCTACGATGTACTCTACATCATTAATAGAATATGCTACAATATCTTGCTTGGAACTTTTTTAGTAGATTACTCCTTCAATTAGGATAAATTCATAATCCGACACTCTCTTGCTATTATCTTTATATGATTAAAACTAGAATCAAAATATTCTACAAGTTTTAAGTCAGTTTCTCCATGTATAAATCACTGGAACATAGTATTTCTCAAATACTTAAGGATTGTCTATATAATCTTTTAGTGTTTCTCACTTAGATCAGAGTGATATCTACTCACAACCTCTAGTGAGTATACCATGTCTGATCTCGTACATGAAGAAATAAGATAACAACTAAATCTTTATTTCTTTGTAATGTCTGAATGTAATTTTCGAATAAGAGAATGTCATCCATAGACACCACAAGGAATAACACTATAGATCTTTTTGACCACTCACAAATGCATTAATCTTTTTTATTCATAAGAAAGATATACATTCAAAACGTATGTTCCAACTCCAAGATAATAGCCAAATGGGCTTTATAGATCTCTACCTTCCCATCTGCATTATTCTGATCCTTTGAAAATCTATTCACACCCAATGAATTTTATCCTTTCTGATAAATTAACTATTGTCTACACACTATTGATTTTCATGGACTTCAATTTGGATTTATTGGCTCCAAGCCACTTCTCAGAGTCAGACCTCTACAAAGCATCCATGTAGATGATCCGATCCTTGTTGTTCTCATCGAGTTCAATAGGATCATTATTCCAGACTTGGATACCAAAGTATCTATCTAGCTAATGTGGTACTCTATCGAATCTTCTAAATGGTACCTCTTTAATGGGCTCTAGGTTTGATCTAATCAAATTCGATTCTATAGGTTTACTAGATTATATTGGTTCACTCTACTGATTGAACTTCGTCAAGTTCAACTTGACAAGCATTAGTTCCTTCTCAAAGAAACTTCTTTTTTAAAAAGATTGCTTTACTGCTGATGAACATCTTATGTTCTTTAGCATGGTATAATTAATAATCCCTTATAAACATACATCTATGGGACCAGTTTTCAAATTTATCTATGTGCAAACTTTTGATGCTGGCCCTGACAACCCAAAGTTCGAAGGTGAGTGAATCTAGGTCTACTCCCATTCCATATCCCATATGGAGTCTTTGTAATGGATTTACTTGGAATAAATTTTAGAGTAAAACAATTAGTCTGAAGAGCTTAACCCTGAAACAAGTAGACTAGTAAACTCCATCATGGATCAAACCATATCTAACAAAGTTTGATTTCACCTTTCCGATATACTATATTCCAGAAGGAGTCTACTGAGAGAGAATCCAATTCTCTCTTAGATATGTCAAAAACTCACTGGATAAGTATTTACCTTCTTGATCCGATCGAAGAGTTCTAATATCTTTTTTAGTTTGTTATTTTATTTTATTATTAAATTATTTGAACATTTTAAATGATTCGGCTAGATACACCCATAACTAGATAGGTCATTTATAATGAAATAAAGATATCCTTGGCATTATTTAACTTTGGATATTTATTCGATGTGTACATTACACTTAACAGGCTATGTAAATGTTAAATGTTATTTATTTATTGTCCATATATTATTGTAACATCATTCATAATGATACTACAATAATCTATATTTATAGATGAATGATGATCATCTTTAGTCAAAAGGCCATCAAAGATCATATTTATTATAAACGATAGATAGTAGTGATAGTCACTTTAAATGACAATATTTGAAAATTAGCTTAATAATTTCTAAAATTAGGATTGGAACAAAACTTTCATTCCCAACGTTCAGGTATTTCTCACTATTTTCAAACATTTCATTAACCTGTAGTCCTTGCAACAAATTGTATAAGACCATTGGTATCCAATACCTAGGTAGTAGAACTACAAATAGAAAAATTTCAAGGTGTTATCATATAACATCCATGATAAGCAACTCTTTGCTCCTTTCTCTTGTTCAGCTTGTTATGGTCAAGAGAAGCAAGATATTTAAAACAATACTTTTTCTTATGACCTTGCTTCTAACAGTAGAAGCACTCTACCTAATTTTGGATAACCTAAGATATTTTATTTTTACTGGACTTAGATGCTCCAGCATGAACACTTTCGTGCTGCTAAACTAAATTCAATTTTTGATATTAATTATCAAAGTTGGAACCTATAAGTCATCACTGTCTGACAGTGATTAGAGCAATTAGGGTTTAGACTTATTCTATGAGAAAAGAAAACATAGACCTAATGTATATGAATTATTTTAAGCCTAGAAACCTGAACTTTAGTTTAAAGGTTCTCTCACTATTTTATTTGAATTGATAGCCTCTACCTCTAATTTGGAGAATTACTTTAATTTCCTAGTAGGTACTAGAATTCACATCGACTGCACACAAGCCCGACTTTGGCCGATCAACCCATGTGCATCTACGGGTAGATTCTTTAACTAATTATTTCTACAAACAACTTTTAGTAATTTAATTTTATCCCAAAAACCTAATCAGTAGGCTTTGGCCTACATTATAAGGATCCGATTAGGTCCAACCATTAACATAACTATACTTGGTGCATCTAACTAATGAATGATTAAGCCCAACTTTGGTTGATCAACCTAACCACCATTAGATAGACACTTCCAAGTTATCATATTATGAATGATAATTTCATTAGTCAATAAGCACTAGGCCTTTGGACCTTCAATGATTATTGAGTTAATAGACCAATTATCATCCAACTTAACGAGAGGCTATGAATTAGTTATCTTCATAATTTTATCATTTTAAGGACCTAATAATTTTAGAGAATTTAAATTATTAGTGATTTAAGAATAGATAAGATATGGATCAATTTGCTTCTACTAAATTCATCAAGTTAAATCCCCCCATTGACTTCTTAAGTCATAGATGAGAACTAGGATCAATTTTGGTTCATGGGCATCTAGATCAGTCTCATTGCATAAAATCAGTCTTACTGATTTAACTATGTGACATGGGTTAGTACGAATCAATGAGCAACCTAATCAAGACTTGAATAACCACATTGGCTAGGTAAGTGAGATCGGTGGGAGGGTCTATCAAAGCTTGCCTTAGACATCATAAAAAATGGTCAATTAAGCGAGTTGCTAATTAAAAACCATCAGTCTGAAAATGCCAAACTTACCTTAGACATCAATCAATTTATCAATTTTGATTTGATCTACCTAAAGACTCAGGCTCGACCATTGAGCCATGATTAGTATCCATTTGTTAGTTGTATGGACTTTGATCAACTATAACTATTGAATTGATCTATAGAAAAGAAATAACCTAATCCTAATTAACTATTAGTTAGGTTTGAACAATTTTTTAACATAGTCCATATTTAATCCAACTCTAGGTCCAACCCAGTTAATGACCTAATCAAAGCTATCCCATTATCCTTTAATCCATGATTTATGAAATTATCTTAGGATCTTCAAATGACAAACCTAGATCCTAAATGATCACTTAATTCTTAATTAAGTTCAAGACTGATGGGTTGGGGTTCAAAACCTCAGAACTAATTTTTGATGTCATCATTTGAAATATTTTTAAGTTTGTAAATATTTTATATTGAATCAAATTCAATTCATAGTTTTAAATCTGATTTATTTCAATATTTTGATCATGTCCTAGGGTTTTGAATATAGGTTTCTTAGAAAGTAAGTTTGTAATTTAAGTTCTACAAATCAAATATATCATACATATTCAAACTAGATTCAAAATAAAGCTACATATCAAGCATATATATTAAGAGGAACTAGATCGAAACATGAAACACATATTATTCAAATCTTATCTAAATAATCAAAATTAGATCATAAATTATTTTAGATCTTATCTAACCTATTAATGATTTAGGAAGCACAGACTAGGATAACCTCTCCACTGTAAGGGATAAACCTTACAGCAGGATAACTCATAATCAGTATGTATAATCCGATATTATTTAGATCTATCTAAATAATCTAAAATAGATCTAATATCTATTTAATTTTAAATTTAAAATTAAAAAATAAATCATAAATAATTTAAATCATATCTTACTTATTCATGATTCATAAAAATTAGATTAGCACATACTAGGACAACCTTTCATTGTGTTAACCTTATAATAGGAAAGCTTTATGTCAGTATGTGCGATCATTAATATTTTATTTTTAGATTTATTCTAATGCAAAATATGATCATATCATAAGAGAACCTAGATGCTCTAATACCACTGTTGGGAAACATGCAGTATTTCATGCATGCATTTTGAAACTTTTTCAAATTTACAAGCAATGGAAGACATAGATTAAACAATTTAATCTAATTATGCATGTGATCAAACCAGTAAACCCTACATCCAGGATCTATGATATATCATGATGCAAACATAAATTTAAAAATAAAAATACTTTGATATTGATCAAATCAATATCCTAAATCTAGAATACTTTTAGATCCCTAGATCGCATCAAGGTTAGAATAAGAGATCATATTTCTCACCTTTTCGTGGGTCAAGAACACCACAGTTGAATCCCATTATTGTCCCTGTTGCTTGAAGGCATACACATGTCCAGCCTCTATAGGTAATCCATACAAAGCTGCAACACAGATCGGAGGTTCATCAAATGAAGATTTGCTCGAAGTGCTAGCTTCTCACAGATCCCTCCTGATGGTTAATCAAAAAATATTCTTCGAATCTCTTAAACACTCCAAAAGATGAAGAACACAAGAAAGAATAAGGAAGAATACCAACTTTAGGATCTCCCATAAATTAGAAACTAAAATACAAGAGAAACGCCCAAAGAGAAGACAGATCTTCTCTTCCAGGACATCAACGATTGATGTCCTGAAGACATCTCCATGTTAGGACAAGAGAAGACCTATTCCTCTGTAATATTCTTACACTTCCAGATCTATTATTCTCTAATTTTTCTAATAAAAAATCTCACATAAAGATGGAGAAGAAGGGTTCTCAAAGAAACCCTTAGAGAAGACTATCTTCTCTTCTTCTTCTATCATCAGGATATAATCAGATCATGTCCAAAATATAACTCCATGCTCCAACTTCTTGGAGCACTCATCCTCCATGTGCTCTCTCTCCCTCTCTTAGATTTTTCTTACAAAAAAAATCTTACCAAAATAAAGGAAAAATATTTAAAAAAAAGATCATAAGAGAAGACAATCTTCTCTCTTACCTTTGTCTCAACAAGACATCATCTTTTGAAGTCTTAATGAAACCTTTCCTCCAACAATCTTGGTGCCCGAAACCTCCATGCCTCCTACTCCTTTTCCTCAAGTTTTTTCATGAAATCTCTTAAATTTTTCACATCCAAAAATATCTCATAGGAGGCACCTCGATTAGATAAGGAAGACTAGGTCAAACCTAGTCTTATATGGACTCTAGGGAGGAGTTTTACGAGGCATCCAACTCTTGGACTCCTCCTTTTTTATTTTGGCTTGAAGACTAGGAAACTATATACAAAATCAAAATAAATAAGTTCACAAAATAAAGGAAGGTATGAAGAAAAAATGTCATAAGGAAAGGAGGTGTTTTGGAGAATTGGGACTCTATCAAATAAAGTCTAAGTCCTAACAAATTTTTTTATTCGACCAAGTCAAATAAAATTCCAAAAACACTTAGTAGGGGGTGTGGAGAATCTCACTTATGCATGGAGAAACTCAAAAAATTCTGAAATTAAAAATATAATGGGCGTAGGATCTTCCTTAGGTGGCGTAAGGGTGAAGGAAAGAGTCCTAGTCTAACTTGGACTCTCCAATGTAGACTAGATCAAACCCAATTTAAATCTCATTTATATTAGATTTGACTCAACCTAATTATAAAATAATCATAATTCAATTATAAATCATATTAAATTAGATTTAATCAAATTTAAATCTATTTTAATTTTTAATTAAATTAGAAATTAGGTGCACTCAAGTCCTAATTGAAGAAGGACTTGTTCTTCCTTATAATTGGTTTATCCAATAAACCAATTAGAATTAATCTAATTAAGTCTAAACTAATTCTAATTGAATTTAATTTAATTAGACATGATCTTAGCCTGATTGCTCAATCAAATTGAGTCAATTAGTAATTCAATTGCTAGTCGATCCTCCTGCAATACTTGCATTAGATCAAACATTAATCGTATTAATTGTTTAATCATAAAATGATTCTAAATCGTCGATTAACCATCTGATCAGGTTACAACCTCTTATGTATGTGACCGCATAGGTTCAAACCTAAGTCAGTAGCATAGAAATTAATTTCTGTACCAATCAAAATGACGATCTAGCAATGGTACCTGGCGTCTGGATAGGTCGAATGGATGCAAAGCAACATTCTTAGAATCCTTGCCTATGGTTGCAACATAATTCATCCCTTTGACTAATAATACTCAAGATAACTTTGAGTTAGCTGTCAACACTTATATTAGTCATCCCTATTGTTGACAATATGCACTCTTCTCATACGGATCGGCATGGCCGCTGGTGATTAGCCAAGCAACAAGGAAGTATTTCTTATAGATTTATGTGGAAGCATGATCAAACAAATCAAGGAATAAAGAAGAAGAGAAGAAGAGATTTTTGAGAGAAAAGAGCTTTTATTCAGTATATTTCAACACTATGACAACCTTGACTTATTTTCAGTATATATACTTTTACAAAGGGTTAAGTCCAAGCTCATAGAAAAACTCTCCAAACCCAAACAACCCACGTACATAAAATAATAACCCACGAAAACTGAGCTGGCCCAGTTTCAGACTGAGCTGACTAACCTATGATTGGGTTGGCTCAGTCCTAGACTAAGTTGGCCCAATTGTATACCGACCCAGTAGCCCAAAAATACTGGGGACTGAGCCGACCCAGTTGTATACCGACCCAGTAGCCCAAAAATACTGCTTTCTATATGGATTTTTCTTTGAGACCTAGCCGACCCAGTCCTAGACTGAGCTGACCCAATTCCCAGTTGAGTCGGCTCAATTCTCAGTTGAGCTGGCTCAATCTCAGTGTGAGCCGGCCCAGTTTCTGAACTTTGCTATTGAGACTGATTCTTCTTCCGGCTCGTTTCTGTCTTCCCATGACCTATCTTCTTATGTTTCCAAGACTTGGGAGTGCCACTTCTGAGCTCACATTCCCCACCTTGGTGCTTCCAAGTTCTTGTGAACTCATCTCTTCTCAACAAACCCATCCGTGCCATATATCTCTAAAAGCTATCTCTGGGGAGTACCTTTGTGAGTGCATCAGACTCATTCTCCTTGGTATGAACCTTCATCAATTTCACTTCACCTTCCTCCAGCAGCTCTATGATCCTATGGTACCTCACATCTATATGCTTTGTACGTGCATGATAGACTGAATTTTGTGCCAACAATAGAGCACTCTAACTATCACTAAATAGTGTAACATTGCTCTGCTCCACCCCCAACTCATCAATCAGCCTCCTAAGCCAGAGGGCTTCCTTTGCAGCTTCTGTTATCCTAATGTACTCGACCTTTGTGGTAGACAAGATTGTGATTGGCTGAAGGGTTGATCTCCAAGACACCGATCCACCATATATACAAAAGAGGTATGCAGTAGTAGACCTCCTTGTATCAAAATCATCAGTATAATTTGCATCAACAAACCCTTCTAGAGGACCTAAACCTTCACACATCTTCACAGATTGTTCTCCAAATCCTCCCGGCTGCCCACCAAACACCAAACCATAATTCCTTGTTCCATGCAGAACTCTCAATATCCATTTCAATGCTTTTTGGTGTTCCTTGCCAAGGTTAGCCATGTATCTACTAACCGTGCTCACTGCATGTGCTATATCTGGTCTACAGCACACCATAGTGTTCATCACACTGTCTACAATATTTGCATAAGGGACTCATTCCATGTACTCTCTCTTCTCTTCTAACTGGGGGCACTATAACTTGTAGAGAGACATATGGCTCGGCAATGGCGTCTCTGTAGGTTTGGCCTTCTCCATCCCAAATCTCTCTAGAACCATCTGGACATACTTTCCTTGTGATAAATGGAGCACTCCTTTACACTTATCTCTGCAAATCTCCAGTCCAAGAATTTTCTCAACTAAATCTTTCATCTCAAATTCAGATGATAATGCCCTTTTCAACTTTTTCACAGCATCCATGCTTCTACTAGCTATGAGCATATCATCTACATACAATAATAAGTATAGGGCATCATCTTCATCTACATCCTTGATGTAGACACAACAATCATATTCACATCTATTGAAATCTAGGCTCAAAATAAAGCTATCAAACCTTCGATACCACTGATGAGGGGATTGTTTCAAGCCATACAAAGACTTTCTTAGTAAACATACCTTTTCTTTCTATCCCATCTCCATGAAACCATCTAGCTACTTCATGTAGATTCTTTCCTCCAAAGTCCCATGAAGGAAGGCCATCTTCATGTCCATCTGTTCTAATTCCATGTGATGCTGTGCCACCAGTGACAGCAAAACTTGAATAGATGTTGACGCACCATAAGAGAAAAAATTTCTGTATAGTCAATCCCTTCCCTTTGTGAGTATCCCTTTGCTACCAGCCTTGCTTTGAATTTGACTCTACCTTATTCTGAAGGTGCTTCTTTCTTTATGAACACCCACTTTGAGCCAATAGGTCGAGCACCCTCTGGAAGATCCACTAGCTGCCATGTCTGATTCTTCTCAAGTGATTCCACCTCCTCCATCATGGCCTGCATCCATGAATCATGTTCCTTACTTTCCATTGCCTCTGCATAACTCTCTGGATCTCCATTAGCAGTGATGAGTGCATAGGAGATAACCTCATCAATGCCATATCTTACCAATCTCCTAATAGTATGCTAGGGCTTGTGCAAAGCCACTCCTACTGGCACATCTCTGCCTGATGTTTATGGTTGCTCCTGCACATCTGTCTGAACTGCCGGCCCTTCATGCTGATTTTTAGTCTGAGACAATACTTTTTTGCCCAGCTCCACCTCAATAGGAATACTCCTGTAAGTGGATGTAACCTGCATGCCATCATTTTCTGACTGGCCACCATTGTTTACCTCTATTTTTTCAGTTTCATCTATCCCAGACCTTCTCAAGATGCTCTTCTCATCAAAGATAACATCCCTACTGATCACTGAGTTTTGTGCCTGAGAGTCCCACAGCAGGTATCCCTTGACTCCTTATGGATACTCTATGAATGTCATCTTTTGAGATTTTGGATCCAATCTGCTCCTCTCAGTTGCCTCCACATGTGCATAGGCTGTGCAACCGAAGACTTTCTGATGGCCAAGCTCTACCTTCTTTCCACTCCAGACCTCCTCTGGAATGCCTCCATTCAGCTTATAATGAGAGGACCTATTCAAAAGAAAATAAGAAAAAGTTAGAGCATCACCCCAAAAGGACCTTGGGAGTGATGTCTGCAGCCTCAAACTCCATGCCTTCTCGGTCAGTGTTCGGTTCATCCTCTCCACGACACCATTCTGCTGGAGAGTCATCCTCACCATGTAATGGCATTTGTTGCCATTTTCTTCATAGTACCTTTTGAACTTTAGGCTAGTATACTCCCCTCCATTGTCCAACCTCAAACACTTCACCTGTCTTTCTGACTCCTCTATTTCAGCTCTCCAGGCTCTGAATTGGACAAACACCTCTGATTTTTCTCTAACTAGATAAATCCACACCTTCCTTGAGAACTCATCAATGAAAGTGATAAAGTATATTGCCCCACCTCTAGTTGATACAGGAGCTGGTCCCCACAAATCTGAGTGCCCTAAATCTAGCACTCCCTCACTGCGCTTGGTACTTCTGGCAAACTTCACCCTATGCTGTTTGCCAAAGATGGACGGCTCACAAAGATCTTTGCCCTCTTTCTTCAGGGCTAAGATCATACCTCTTCTGCTTAGTTCAGTGTGCCCACGGTCACTCATATGACCCATCTGATAGTGCCATAGATGATATAAAATCTGCTCCTCCTGTGCCACTGCTAGCACCTTTGCACTATCATTTACCACTAAGTCTTCCATTCTATAAAGATTATTACTTAGTTTTCTACCTCTCATCACCACCAAAGCTTTCTTAAAAATTTTCAGACATCCACTCCTAGCCTGGCTACTAAAAGCATAACCCTGCTCCTCCAAGTAGCCCAAAGAAATCAAATTATTTTTCAACTCTGGTACATGCCTAACATTTGAAAACGTACGAATGATCCCATCGTACATCCTCACCCTGATAGAGCCAATTCCAGCTACTTTGCATGGGTGATCATCTCCAAGGCTGACACTTCCACCATAGGCCTTTTGGTAGGTAGCAAACCACTCCCAATGAGAAGTATAGTGGTGCAAGCATGCTGAATCTAATATCCACATAGTATCGCACCCTGTGGATCCATCTGATACAACTAGCAGGTCTTCTCCACCGCTCATAGAAACAGTATCATCTTCCTTGCTGGCCTTCCTTTTTTCTAATCTCAAAAGGGTACAATCTCTCCTCAGGTGTCCAGGCTGATGACATTTATAACATTTCAATGTCATCTTCCTCTGATCATGACACTTTGACCTACCCTTGGATTTTCATCTTGTATTCTCCTTTGATCTTTCCTATCTTTCATTCACAGCCAAGATCTCAGACTTAGGGTCTCCCTTGCAGATCTTCTCCCTTTGCTCAATTGATCTGAGCACACCAACAACCTCTTCATAGTTTAGGATCTCCTTCCCATAAACTAAAGTTGTTATGAGACCATCATACGAACCTGGGAGAGAACATAATAGCAGCAATGCCTAATCCTCTTCGTTGATCTTCACATCCAAACTTATCACCTCAAAACACACCTGATTGAACCTTTAGATATGTGCAACAAGATCTTCGCCTTCGGACATCCTTAGACTATACAGCTATTTCTTCAACCATAGCTTGTTCGTCATGCTCTTCCCCATGTATGTGTGCTCCAGTCTCTTCCAAAGCCCCTTTGCCGTAGTTTCTATGCAAACTTCGGGCAAAACCTGATCGACCAAGCACATCTAAATTGTGCTAAAAGTAATTTCCTCCAACTCTTTCCAATCCTCAGCACTAATCTTTTTCGGCCTTTCTTTCGTCAAGACCTTGTAGATCCTCTGCTAAACCAACAAGTCCTTTACTCTTTGCTGCCATAAAGTAAAGTTCTCCTTACTGTCGAACTTTTCAAAATCCACCTTGAATCCACTTGATCCCTTGACTTCAGATAAGTCAAGAACAAATCTCTAACACCCTTCACGATCTCACACACCAGCAAATCTACCCTTCAAAGAAGATCTAACTAGTCCTAGATCCTCTTTCCAAACTTTTGTATCATCGTTCCTCTGTGTAAACAATCTCCACCTCAATCTAGAGACAACCACGAAACAAAGTAAAAGTTTTAGGATAAAACCTGATGCAACAGATCTTGGATGTAGTAAATCTTAGGTGTCTTCTTTTCTTCCACGCAACACCACTCTGATACTAAATATTAGGAATATGTGCTCTTTCCACAGGGATCGACGTGGCTGCTGGTGATTAGCCAAGCAATAAGAAAGTACTTCTTAGAGATTTATGCGAAAGCATGATCAAACAAATCAAGGAATAAAGAAGAAGAGAAGAAGAGATTTTCGATAGAAAAGAGCTTTTATTCAGTATATTTTAGCACTATGACAATCTTGACCTATTTTCAGTATATATACTTTACAAAGGATCAAGTCCAAGCTCATAGAAAAATATTTCAAATCCAAACAATCCACGTACATAAAATAATAACCCACAAAAACTGAGCCAGCCCAGTTTCAGACTGAGCCGGCTAACCTACGACTAGGTCTGCTCAGTCCCAGACTGAGCCGGCCCAGTTGTATACCATGCCAACAGTCCAAATATACTGCTTTCTATCTGAATTTTTCTCTGAGACCTAGCCGACCTAATTCTGGATTGAGCTGACCTAGTTCCCAACTGAACCGACTCAATCTCAATGTGAGCCGACCTAATTTTTGAACTTTGCTATTGAGACTGATTCTTTTTTCAGCTCGCTCCTGTCTTTTCATGACCTGTCTTCTCATGTTTTCAAGACTTGGGAGTGCCACTTCTGAGCTCATACCTATTATGTTTCAAAATTTTGCTAATCCCATGACTCCTCATGAGTATTATCTAGACCTAGGTTTTGCTAAATTGAAATACAATGAGACATTCTCTTCTTGAAGTTAATAAGAAATGGTCAATTCCATCTTGACTCACATACTGACTCTACGAGTACTTGATTGTATCCAAAAATCTTTTGAACCTATATTAGAAATATAGACAGTCCGAAACTAAAGTACGGTGAGTTGCTTGCAAGTCACCATGATGATCTCTGGTTGAAGGGACACTTATATCCGTTAGCTTTTGCTAGCTATTTTTGGTAGTAAAGTACTACATTGGTCATGTTCAATACATATATACTCCTACATCTCATCAGCATGCCATACCAATGTCTCTACACCACTTGATTATGAGGACAACTAATGCATATGACATATAACGATCTATACTCGATAAGTTATCATCCTAGTTAATAACTTATCATTTGATCGTGAATAATTTAAGAACCATCTGATAAATCCTCTTTTATTGACTAAATATGGTTCTAAGAATTTTATCATAATTTAGGAGTTCATTTAAGAATGATAGAACTTTGATGATGAATAAGCCAAATAATAATTACTATTTGATAATTCATAAACCAATTCCAATCATCTACAACTTAGATGATTGGCTTTAGAACACATTTTCCAACACCTACCTCATGATCAGATACAAACTTGATATCAGATGATACTTTATGATCAAGAGGAGGTGAAGATGGTCCTTCCTCCTTAGGTCTATCCTCCTCCTCTGCAGCACCACCTCTAGTCTAATGATCATCAACTCTGATATAACCCATATGTCACAAAGAATTTGCATTATAGGTGTCAGTATGGGCTAAATAAGTGGCAGCCTCCCCATCAAAGTCTACTCCAAGGCTTCTAAAGATCCTAGTGAGTGCCATGCCATTAGGTAAAGGTGCTTTCAATCTAGTCACTACCTCTCTCATGGCATCAATCATTTAGACTAGCAAATTTAGAGGAATTTCACACACAATACGATGCATAATGCACAGATCCCTACCAGATACAAAATCAAATCTACCAGCTCGAGGAATGAAAATGGCGCAGACAATATGATGGAGAACCCTCATTTCCACACTGAGATCCCTACTAGCATCCAATTTCTTAATTCTGCTAACATTATCTTTTTGTAAAACTGATCTTAACCCATCTTCGTTGTTCAATAATCTATCAGAAGTAGATCCTTCATATGGCAGATGAATGAAAAATCCAATTTGCTGAGCATCAAATTCTACTTCAACACCTTTAACTAGGGATCTTATCCTTCCATCCAAAAACACAAAGTTTTGATAGAACTCCTAAACTAAATCAATAAAAATAGTTTCTTTCATTGTGCAGAGGGAACCCCAACCTAAAGATTTTATCTTTTCTCCAAAGAAAAATCCATCTTTCTCTAAAAATCAAAAATCAATATTTCTCCCAAGTGAAATCTTCCTACCAGAGAGGGGTTTTTTGCTGGGAGTTACTGAAGAAGTAGAGGGTGCCAGAACTAGTATGGGATCTAGAACTGATGTAGCTCTCTTCTTTGTCTATTCTTCTTCAAGCCCACGGGTGGACTTTCGACACTAGTGAAGCTTCATCCAAGGTGCCATTTATCGAGCAGTAGTAGGTACAGCAAGATGATGATAGAAAGAGTGAAGAAAGTTGAATTATGCAAGTGATTTATCTAAGAATGTGGATTTTGCCGCGAAGAGTTTGGATTCTTTTGGGGGTAAAATGTCCCCCACCGAAGTCCTTTGCCAAAGTCCTTAGCCACCAGGCTCCCTCCAATTAGAATTCATTGATCCTCTCAGCAATAAGTTCATACTATAGAACCTCTCGAAAATACATAGAAGATCGATGACACAATCCTGAAAAGAGAAAGAGAACTGTTGTTATACTAACCTCACCTTTTGACTAAAAATGAATGATAGGCTTGGGGACCAGTAGCACTTCTTTCGGATGAATTACTCCAATTGCACTTCTTCTGGATGAACTTCTATAGTCATACTTCTTCTAGATCAACTCCTCCAATCGTACTTCTTTCGGATGAACTCCTTCATTCGCACTTCTATCGAACAAACTCCTTTGGTCGCACTTCTTCTAGACGAAATTTTTCAGTCGTGTTTCTTTCAGACGAGCTCCTCCAAAAATGCTCCTTCCAGTCAAATTTTCTCTAGATGAACTTCTCTAATCACACTCCTCCTGACAGCACTCCTTCCAGTCATGAACCTACTTAATCCCTGCCACCCCTATCATCTAGAACCATCCAAAAGAACCTTGCCAAATCATTGGTATGCAACAACCACTCCATGGAGGATGGAGCACATAACTTCAGATCTCAATTTATGGGGCATCTACTTGCATGCAACCCAGGAAGCTTTCGAACCTCATAAAGCCACTAGACATTGCTCCTAATGGACCTTGATCGGTCATTCATCCACCATATACACTGAAGTCTCTGACCTATATTCAAACTCCGACAAAGGGATCTCCACCACCTACAAGTCGCGACAAAAAACAACTCATCTTTGTTACAAACTTCATGTGGCTTGAGCGGCCCACTACCAGATAGTTATAGCTGTATCCATCAGTTTGTTACACACTCCATCTATAAAAGAGATCCTCCAGATATGTTTTTCTCTAAGCTCTCTTTTTCTTCCTGTCACTTTGCTTCTCTATTTCCTGACCACTCTATTTTAGTCGGCTGAAGAATTTACTTAAGCATCGGAGGGTCCTACTAGAGCTACTCACCTCTAGTTTAGATTTTGTTTTGTAGGTTCCATTGACGACCCCACCTTTCCAACTCCAGCTACCTCTGGCATCCTTGCAAATTTTTGCACCAACAGGATTTACACTAGAGGAAGGGACTCTGAGCCCTTATTCTAAAAGGAGTGCTCGATCGATCTTGTTTACTTTCTTTTTTTAATCTTTCAAGATCCATCTTCATTTGATCTCTTTCAATTTCAAAAATGCCTCCAAAGAAGACAACCACCCGATGATCCACTACTTTTGCTATCAGATCTGAGTCAGACCCACCTGCTCCAACACCATCACCGACACCTCAACCTCCTCCACCAACGGCCATGATGGATCTAGAGTAGTTCAACCTATTGATGCAGTAGGTTCAAGGCCTTACCAAAATAGTGCAGGCTATGCAGCAGCCCCCAGCAGCAGTCTAGCTAGACAACCCCCAACTAGAGCTTCAAGAACTAGCAATAATAAGGGCAACCTAGGTCAACAGACCTGTCACCCCTAGGAAGGAGAAGCAGAGAGTAGGGAGCCACTATTCCAATCATAATTCTTCTTTGAAAGAGACTTTCTCTATCTATAGGTAACAACCCTCTGAGATCCATGGTCAAGATGATGCTCTCGATTAGAAACTTTAGGATATGAACCGATGGATTGAGGAGCTCCACCATGCCATCCCAATCCACCATGATGACATCTGCACCAATCCTCCCTTCTCTACCAAGATCATGTAGGAGCCCATCTCGCTGAACTTCAAACTTTCCCAGTTTGAGAGTTATAATGGAAATTTTGATCTGATCGACCATCTTGAGGCCTTCTGGATGATGATGATGCTCAATGACTCGTTAGATTTCATTCTGTGTTAGGCTTTTTCATCTATCTTGAAGGAAGTAGTAAAAAACTAATACTCGAGTCTTAAGCTAGGTACGATCTTTTTTTTTGACCAAATGAGCTATTAGTTTGTAGCTCATTTCATAAGCAACCGACATGCAAGATGAGGCTCGATCTCTCTCATCAATATAAAGCAAAAGGAAGGAGAATCTATTTGAGCTTACGGCAGTCGCTTCAATGCTGCTACAATGGAGGTCCGAAAGTTAGACCAATCTATAGCCATGGCCACACTGAAAGGCAGTCTTCAGAAGAATGACCTTCTATCCTTTCTGAAAAGGAAGTATCTGAGGGATTTTACTGATATGTTGGCCTGAGCTGAAGGTTATGCTCGAGTTGAGGAGGCCTTCAAATTAAAGAATGATGAGGCTACAAGAAAGCGACACGTGGGTGAATCCAGCAAGCTTGCATCTATGAGCAAGTCGAGTGAAGCTTGACCGTGCTCCTAAACTCCTCTCGAATGCACACGAGCTCAAACTCCTCCTAGATCTCATTGATAGAAAAATCTAGACCGAAAGGCCCGATGAAACTCCCCTCCCAAGAGATTCAACAACTATGCTCCCTTGAATGTCTCAAAGATCCAAGTGCTAATGGAGATAAGAGAGTAGCTACCGGGATCGAAAAGGATGCAGACTCATCCAACAAAGCACAACCCCAACAAATATTGCCTCTACCATCATGATCACAGTCACCATACTGAAGAGTGTATCCAACTTCAAGATGAGATTGTGGCACTGATCATAAGAGATTAGCTAGATCGATTTATTAAATACTGGATAGAGAGAAGAGAGGATCATTCGAAAGTGCTGCCACAGCCCAAGCCATCTCAGAGGGATGAACCACAAGAAGATCAGCCTCCCCTTAGAAATATCAACACCATAATTGGAGGACATTGATGGGTGGAGACCGGTGGGTTAGCTGAACCAATAAAGAAATGGCAGACTGAAGAGCCCATCTCTTTCACTGAAGAAGATGCCTAAGAAGTTCAGCATTTGTATAATGACGCGGTTGTAGTCTCTTTAAATATTGATGATTATGATGTATGCTGTATTTTAATTGATAATGAAAATTCTACTGATGTCTTATTTTATGATGCTTTCTCTAAAATATCTATACTTGATAGTAGAATGGGATAGATGAATTCTCTGTTAGTGAGATTTACAGGTGATGCAGTACCAATGGAAGGAATAATAACATTGTTAGTGATAGCAGGATAGAAGCCAAGACAATCTAGAGCCCATGTCGATTTCTTAGTGGTGAAGCCGTCGTCTGCCTATAATGCAATCCTCGACCGATCTAGTTTGAATGCACTATGGACTGTAGTTTCAACTTATCATCTAAAAATGAAGTTTCCAACAAGGCACAAAGTCCAAAAAGTTAGAGGAAACCATGCACTAGCTCAACACTATTACAATATAGCCTTACAAGGAGGAAGGCAAGCAAACACTTATCTGACGGATGGGCTTGATGTTTGTGATGATTTGTTTGAAGAAAGAGGAGAACCCATCGACGACCTTGAGGAGATCCCTTTGGTAGATGGGAATAAGGAACACACTATGAAGTTTGGCTCCAATTTGAAAGAAAAAGTTAGAAAGTAGCTCATCACCTTCTTGCAAAAAAATATAGATATTTTTGCTTGGGTGCCTATGGATATGCCTGAGATTAATGCAGAAGTAATGGAGCATCGCCTGTATGTGGACCTTAAACATCAGCCAATAAAGCAAAAAAAGCACAACTTTGCACCTAAAAGGTAAAACGCTATTATGGATGACGACGATAAGCTCCTTAAAGTAGGATTCATTCGAAAAGTGCTTTGTCTAGACTGGATCACAAATGTCATTCTCATCAAAAAGGCAAATGGCAAGTGGAGGATGTGCATAGACTTTACATACCTAAATAATGATACCCAAAAGATAGCTACTCCCTGGCCAGGATTGACCAATTGATGGATACAACTTCGGGCCATGAAACCCTCACCTTTGTGGATGCCTTCTACGACTACAACAAAATTCGAATGGCACCAGAAGATGAGGAGAAGACTGCTTTTACTATTGATCATAGTCTTTATTGTTATAAGGTCATGTCCTTTGGGCTTAAAAATGTAGGTGCAACTTATCAGCTTTTGGTGAATAATATCTTTAAGGAGTAGATCGACTGTAATATGAAGATCTATGTAGACGACATACTGATCAAAAGTTGATCTTCTCTAAGCCATATTGCCGATCTTGAAGAGACCTTCAGCACCCTTCGAATGTACAAGATGAAGCTAAACCCTACGAAATGTGCTTTTAAAGTAACCTCAAAAAAGTTTGTAAGATTCATGGTGTTAATACGTGGCATTGAAGCCAACTCAGAGAAATCCAAACTATCCAAGTGATGACCACCTCAAAAATAATAAAAAAGGTTCAGTGCCTTACAAGCAAGGTAGCATCCTTGAATCGCTTCGTTTCAAGGTTGGCGGAATGTTGCATGCCATTCTTCCAAGTCCTAAAATAGCCCAAGAATTTCAACTAGACTCTTGAGTGCTAGTAGTCCTTTGAAGAATTGAAGAACTATCTCAGTTCACCTTCACTCCTAGCCAAGTCCGAACTTGAAGAAGAGATATTCTTATATCTTGCTGTGTCTCCAGCAGCTATTGGAGCCATCCTAATTAGAGAAAAAGTGAAGGATCAGAAGTCGATCTACTATATAAGTAGAGTTTCGAGGGATGTAGAAATAAGGTACACCAAATTAGAAAAACTAACTTATGCTTTATTGATTACAGCCAGAAAGCTCTGACCTTATTTCTAGGGATACACAATCACTCTTCTCACTGATCAATCCATTAAGGCAATCCTACATCAGCTTGACACCTCAGGAAGAATAGCAAAATGGGTGATCGAGTGAACTAAGTTTGACATTCATTTTTAGCCTTGACCATCCATTAAAGCTCAAATACTGGCTGATTTTATAGTAGAGTGCACTATTCCAGGGGAGACTGAACTGGAGCACCAAGAAGTTTGTATCCCCTCCTCCCTTGAAGAGAGGGCTGATCTCCCTAAAGACTTCTAGCCATTATATGTTGATGGTTCATCTAATGCTTCTAGAGCAGGCGCTGGCTTGATTCACATCAATCCAGAAGAAGTTGTAGCAGAGTATGCATTATGCTTCAATTTTTCCATCACTAATAATGGAGCAAAGTATGAAGCCCTACTTGTAGGACTAAAAATAGCCAAAGAGCTAGAAGTAGAACACCTGAAGGTTTACAGTGACCCTCAGCTGGTTATGGGGCAAGTTAGTGATTATTATGAAGCTCGAGAGGAAAGCATTAAGAAGCAATTGAAAAAGGTAAGGAGCTTGATCTCAGCCTTTAATAATTTTGATATCCAGTGAATCTCCATGGAAGAGAACTCTAGAGCCAACCTCCTCTCTACATGATAAGTGGTAAAAATATACTAATAAAAGTATTAAATTATAAAATAAATTAATCTATTTCTTTCAAAATTGATATTTTTATTAATCTTATGTAGGAAAGAAGGCTACCAATATGATGATCTTATTTTTTTGGTTCAGATAAAATAAATTTCAGGCAAAATAGACTTCAAACGAGCCCAAAATTAAATTTAAAAAAAAAAAAAGAGAGCCGGTCTGGTTCAAATCGGTTCAGAAAAATTGACTCAGCATACTGCCCAATTCGATCGCACTAACAGACTGACCCGCTGACGCTAGATTGACATCAGCATTTTTCGTGGTACACAGTGGATCGATTTAAGGATATTTCAAGAATTTCACATGAAGAAGCGCACTACGATTGGCTGAAGAACGCGGTGGGCTACGCAATATTAGGCTCGCGCATGATCTACAGAGGGCAATTTGAGAATTTTATCTAATCCGATGGATGCCTTTCATTGAGATTAGATCAGACGGCCGAAATGCATGCACTGATGAACGACATCCATGGCTCCCGATCGAGATCAACGACTGAGATTCATCCCGACTTTAAAACTAAAGATCAGAAGCTTTCCTATGCACGATCGGATGGCCTAGATTCAATCCAATGATTGATTCGACGGTTGCCATGAATTTCGACTTGATTTGGGATATTTTAAAGGATTTTTAAGCAATTTTTGGATCGTTTGATCAATATCCAATGGTCAAAATCATCCAGGATCCTAATTTGAGTTGTTTTGAGAGTTCAAAACCTAATTTTCAAGTCTCTTAGCCTATAAAAAGTCTGCTATTGCCAAAAAAAAAGAAAAAGAGAGAGGAGAGATAGTAAAAAAAAAGGAAAAAGAAGAGAAAGAGAGGAGAGAGGTAAAGAGAAAAGAGAGATTTTTGAGAGAAAAGGAAGGACTTTTAATTTTTTTTCTTTCCTTCTTCCGACAGTCAGAACATTAATCAAGGAGCTTCTTCTTCTTCACCAAGTTCTCCACACCAAGAGCAACAGACAATCAATTCCAGCAATCAAACAATCTAATTTTTTTATGCTTTTTATTTTATTTGCTATTCTTGAACTTGTTATCATGAACTAAATTTTCTTTTACTAACGCTAAGGTGTAGCCACTCTTTTGATGCAATATTCAGTATGATTTATTTCTAATTTTAAATTTTATTCATAAGGAGTATATAAATTTGATCTTAATACTTTTAGATTACTGGCCATCTTCTAATTGATCTGATGATCATAGATGTTACGGACCAAGTACTTCTATGTTATTGCTTCTTGATTATATACCTTGTATTATGAATCAAATTAGAATTCATATGCATTCAGGCAGGCATAGAAAAACTATCAATATTTATTAATTATCCTTTGGTTCAGGTATAATTTAAATAAATATTAATGCATGCAGGAATTTTAGTGTGCTTTGGATGCAGTGTATTTTAATTAGAGGGTTTCACAAAACTTAATGCATTAATATTTATTTAAATTACACCTGGACCAAAGGATAATTAATAAATATTGATAGTTTTGCTATGCCTGGACCAAAGGATAGTGAATAAATTAGGAGACTCCACCATCACGTGAAATAAAATTAATCTAATAACCTAAATATTGTATTGACTGAGTTGGTGAATCGATTGCCTTAGTAACACATTGCTCTTAAATTTAAAATTCTAATAATTACACTCTCTCTATTTTCTTAAAACTTTTAATTATTTTTTTATTTTGTTCTTTAATTTTTTATTCTCGTAAATCGATCTTCTAAATAAAGCATAGGAAAGAGCTTTTCAGTACTTATTTTTCAATCCTCTAGGGACGATACTCTACTCATTTACTTTATTACTCGATCGATTGGTGCACTTGCCATAGCTATAGATTAGCATGCATCAAGTTTTTGGCACCGTTGCTAGGAACTATGTCTAAAATAATATTAAAATTTTAATCCTAACTTTACTTTAGAATTTTATTTTTATTATTATTTTATTTTTTTAAAAAAAATTGTTTAGTGCATGACACGTACTAGACATAGTAACTTACTACCTTTAGCTCCGAAAATTGAAAGGACCATTAGAAGACTACAATAAGAAAGAAACATGGCAGCTAAAGATTCTAACGACATCAATCTAGGATTGGATATGACGACCGAAGGACAGTATAAAGCTATTCGACCAGTACATCATCCATTAAATGATTACATCACACCATCTATAGTCGATGCAGCTTTGAGCATCAGGAGACTACCAGTGCGAGCAAACAACTTCGAAATAAAATTAGCAATGATTCAGATGATTCAATCAACTATCCAATTCAGTGGACACGTACATGATGATCCGAATGCCCATATTTCTAACTTTTTTGAACTTTATGATACTTTTAAAATTAATGGAGTGTCGGATGATGCTATTAGATTAAGGTTATTTCCTTTCTCTTTATGGGATAAAGCTAAGTGTTGGCTTCATTCTCTTCCTAGCCCAAAAATTCTTAGCCAAGTACATTCCACCTTTCAAGACTGCCAAGATACGCAACGATATCACTTCTTTCATGCAGATGGACATGGAGACACTATATGAGGCTTGGGAGTGTTTCACGAAATTGCTGAGGAGATGTCCACATCATCAACTACCTGTATGGCTTTAGGTACAAACTTTCTATAATGGTTTATCTCCTACTAATCATTCTATGATTGATGCAGTAGCAATAGAAATAATTAATCAAAAAATGGAGGAAGAAGACTTTGATCTGATCAATGAGATGGCATCAAATAGCAGTCAGTGGCAAATAGAATGCATGATACCAAAAAGACTAGCAGCTGTGCAGGGAGTAGATTGCGTGCCAACCTTACTAGCTGAAATTACAGCCCTTAGAGCTGAAGTCAACAACTTAAAGGAAATAGCTATGCATATTCAGAGCATCACCTGTGACCTGTGTGGAGGAAGACACGATACGAGTAATTATCAAATAGGTAATTCTTTTGCTAAAGCAACTGATACAGCTAATTATATTGGCAATTTTTTTAAGCTACAACAAAATAATCCCTACTCCAACACATACATTCAAGGGTGGAGGCAACATCCAAATTTTTCGTAGAGTAATCAAAATGCAGCACAACAGCCACCCCCGGGATTCCTAGTACTTGAAAAGAAGTCCAACATGGAAGAGCTGATGGTCAAATTTATGCAAAACCAAGAAGCAACTATAAAATATTTAGAAGCCAAACTTAGGCAGGACCAAGCAGCAGCAATTCAAAACTTGGAGATGCAAATAGGTCAAATGGCTAAGATAATCTTTGAGAGACCTCAGGGATCCTTGCCAAGCAATATGGAGACCAATCCAAGGGAGCAAGTCGGTGCTATCACCTTAAGAAGTGGTACAAAGCTGGAGGAGCCACATTAGAAGAAAGAGACTGAAGAGCCGACTACAAATAAGAAACCATCAACTAAAATTCATCAGTCACCAAAATAACCAGCAAATGGATGGTGTCCAGGTATATGGTTTGTCGATCCAAATGTGAAGCCCTACATGCTGCCACTACCATTTTCAGAGAGACAAATACAGCATCCAGATAAAGAATTTTTTAACTTTTTCAAAATATTAAAGAATTTATATATTAATATTTCTTTTGTAGATGCTATCACTCAAATGCCCAGGTATGCCAAGTTTCTCAAAGAAATCCTAATAAATAAGAAAAAGCTACAGGAGCATGAGAGAATAAATTTGAATAAAGAATGTTCAGCAATACTTCAAAATAAATTACCACAGAAGCTAAAAGATCTAGGGAGTTATACTCTCCCATGCATTATTGGTGATTGTAGTTTTGATAAAGTTTTATGTGATCTAGGAGCAAGTATTAATCTCATGTCTTTTTCTATTTTTAAGCTGGGTCTAGGAGAACTGAAGCCTACCACTATTACTCTTCAATTAGCTGATAGATCCATTAAATATCCATGAGGTATAGTGGAGAATGTCTTGGTAAAGGTAAACAAGTTTATTTTTTCTATTGATTTTATTGTTCTTGATATGAAAGACGATTATGATGTACCCCTTATTTTAGGGAGACCCTTTTTAGCTACTAAAAGAGCTTTAATGGATGTTCAACAAAAAAAAAAATAATTCTTAGAATCCAAGATGAACAAGTTACTTTTAATGTTTTCAAAGATACTAAACATACTGATGATAATCAAACTTATTTTCTAATTGATATTATTGACAATTCAGTATATGAGAATTCTATAGAAAATAGATTTGAGACTATTAAAGCTAGCAATGTCCAATTGAAAGAGGGCTCAACCAAACATGAATGTATTCCAATTGAAGTGGCATCGGATTGATTCAACTCAGAACTCAAAGAAAGTCAAGCTGAAGACTATAAATCAGAACTACTAGATAGGTTGTTTCTTTTCTTTTTAGTTTTGATCATTTTTTTTCTTTTATTTTTTAGTAATTTATTATTGCTCTTTTATTGCTTTGGTGTGTATTTTCAATTTTGTAGAAAAAAATCAATGAGAGCTCAAGCAAAATTTCAAAGCTCCAAAGAACCAAACTGAACCAAATCAGGTGTATTCCTTCCTATCCTTTATTGCAGCCTTTATTTTTCTTTCTCCTTTAAGATAATGTAGAATAAGGTAAAAAAAAAAAAAAAAAAAAAAAAACATGTGTCAAGAAGAAAATCTTAAGCAAGATAGACTGGACAAGTGATAAAAGATTGAAGTATCTGCTAATGAATGTAACAACTTAAAGAGGTAGATTAGTTGGTCGACTTTTAGCAGCCTACTTAGATTATTAAAAGACTATTAGCACTTCTAATTGCACATGCACACTAACAAGGCAAAGTAGGTATTGAAATAAATCCAATTGAGGATTCAATTATCATTGAAAATTGGTAATTAATATACATTCTAATCAAAGAAATCTAAATTTAAGGAAAGAGCTACCTGCTTAAAAATAAAGTGCAAAAGATAGAGTATATGTAGATTGCCCAAAGCCTAGTAACTGGGTCTCTGCACCTAGGTCAAATATGAAAATTTATGTAAAACGGTGAAGAAAAGGCTAGGATGCTCAACATAGCAAAAAAAAAAAAATGGGGGCGGTAGTGTGAAAGCTACCTTAATTCATGAGTATAAAATTGAGAATGTATAGAAAATTGATCAAAATAGGAGATATGAGACGATACTTTTATTCTTTCAATTTAACACTGAAATGCTAAAGTTAGTCATCACGAACACAAGTACTATAGATCTTTGATGTATTCTAAGAAAGTTTTTAATTATATTCACTAAAAAATTTGCTTCTGAAACTCAATGCTTAATTAGCAATATTTTCTAAACTTTTTGACCTTTAGTCCTAGATTTTATCTTTTTGATGGATAATCTTATAGAAACATGGTATTAAATAAAACATTGCTAAGGGACTAGCAATAACTAAGTTGGGGGGTATGATAAGTGGTAAAAATATACTAATAAAAGTATTAAATTATAAAATAAATTAATCTATTTTTTAAAAAATTAATACTTTTATTAATCTTATGTAGGAAAGAAGGCCACCAATATGAAGATCATATTTTTCTGATTCGGATGAAATAAATTTCAGGCAAAACGGACTTCAAACGAGCCCAAAATTGAATTTTTTTTTAAAAAAAGTTGGTCTGGTTCAAATTGGTTCAGAAAAGTCGGCTCAGCAGACCACCCAATTCGACCGCACCAGCAAACTGACCCACTGACACAGCGCTGAAGCTTGGCTGATGTCTGCATTTTTTGTGGCACATGGTGGACCGATTTAAGGGCATTTTGGAAATTTTACATGAAGAAGCGCACTCCGATTAGCTGAAGAATGCGGTGGTCTATTCAACATCGGACTCGCGCATGGTCTATAGAGGATAATTTGAAAATTTGGTCTAATCCAACGGGCACCTTTCACTGAGATTTGATCGGACGACCGAAATGCATGCGCTGATGAATGGCATCCATAGCTCTCAGTCGAGATCTAATGGCTAAGATTCATCCTGACTATAAAACTAAAGATCAGAAGCTTTCCTGTGCACAATCGGATGGCCTAGATTTAATCCAACGACTGATTCGATGGCTGCCATGAATTTCGACTTGATCTAGGGTATTTTAAAGGGTTTTTAAGCAATTTTTGGATCATTTGATTGACTTCCAATGGTCAGAATCATCCAGGGTCCTAATTTGAGTTGTTTTGAGAGTTTTAAACCTAATTTTCAAGTCTTTTATCCTATAAAAAGTATGCTGTTGCCAAAAAAAAAGAAAAAGAGAGAGGAGAGATAGTAAAAAAAAGAAAAAGAAGAGAAAAAGAGGAGAGAGGTAGAAAGAGAAGAGAGATTTCTGAGAGAAAATGGAGGGCTTTTAATTTCTTTTCTTTTCTTCTTCCGACAATCAGAACATTGATCAAGGAGCTTCTTTTTCTTCACCAAGTTCTCCACACCAAGAGCGATGGACAATCAATTTCAACAATCAAACAATCTAATTTTTTTATGTTTTTTATTTTATTTATTGTTTTTGAACTTGTTATCATGAACTAAATTTTTTTTACTAAGGCTAAGGTGTAGCCACTCTTTTGATGCAATATTCAGTATGAGTATATAAATCTAATCATAATGCTTTTAGATTACTGGCCATCTTCTAATTGATCTCATGAACATAGACGTTATGGACCAAGTACATCTATATTATTGTTTCTTGATTATATATCTTGTATTATGAATCAAATTAGAATTCATATGCATGCAAGAATTTTAGTGCGCTTTGGACGTAGCGTATTTTAATTAGAGGATTTCACAAAACTTAATGCATTAATATTTATTTAAATTACACCTGGACCAAAGGGTAATTAATAAATATTGATAGTTTTGCTATGCCTGGACCAAAAGGTAGTGAGTAAATTAGGAGACTCCACTGTCAAATGAAATAAAATTAATCTAATAACCTGAATATTGTACTGACTGAGTTGGTGAACCGATTACCTTAGTAACACATTACTCTTAAATTTAAAATCATAATAATTACACTCTCTCTATTTTCTTAAAAGTTTTAATTATTTTTTTATTTTGTTCTTTAATTTTTTATTCTCATAAATCTGTCTTCTAAATAAAGCATAGGAAAGAGCTTTTCAGTACTTATTTTCCAATCCTCTAGGGATGATACTCTACTCATTTACTTTATTACTTGATCAACTGGTGCACTTGCCATGGCTATAGATTAGCACGCATCACTATGCTAGCCACCTTAGCCCCAAATGAATTGTCAAAGAAATCCCTTTTGAAGTCCTCTAGCACCCAAGTTCGAAATAGCCCCAAGCAATAATGCAAGTTGATCATGATCCCAGCTAGATCGATCCATTGATTGCTTATCTCAAAGATGAAATTCTTCTCAAAGATCATAAAGAAGCTCAGTAGTTAGGAAATCAAGCTTTTCGCTATATTTTATATGAAAATAAGCTGTACAAGAGGTCTACTCCCTACCACTTCTAAAATGTCTCAGACCTTCGAAAGCTGATAATGTCTTAAGGGACATTCATGAAAAAATTTGCAAAAATCATTTAGGGGCAAGATTCTTATCACATAAGTTACTCTGTCAGGGATACTATTGGCCAACAATGCACCAAGATGTGGTGTATTATGTGAGAAAATGTGACAGGCATCAAAGAATGCAAAAATTCAGAGATAACCGACTTCACAGCTTACACCATTAGGCGCCCCTTGGCCATTTGCACAATGAGAGATGGATATACTTGGGCATTTTCCCATAGTGTCTGGATAGCAAAAGTTCTTGCTAGTGGCAATAGATCATTTCACTAAGTGGATTGAGATCGAACCTCTAATGAAGATCATTGAAGCCAAAGTGCAGGACTTAATTTAGAAGTCAATCATTTTCAAGTTTGGTCTACCTTGAACACTAATCACTAATAATGGGTGTTAGTTCATAGGTTCAAAGTTTGCTAAGTTCTATGAAAATCTGAACATATCTCACCACTTCACATCAATAGCTCATCTGCAAGCAAATGGTGAGATAGAAGTAGCCAATAGAACTTGCTTCAAGAGATAAAGGCAAGACTTGAGAGGGAAAAGAGCATGTAGGTAGATGAACTCTATCATGTGCTCTGGGCTTACAAAACTATCCAAAGATTGCCACTAGAGAAACCTCCTTTGCACTAGCCTTCAGGATGGAGGTAATTATTCCAGTCGAACTCCAGCTTCCTTCAGCACGATTGAGGCCTTTAATGAAGGAAGTAACTCACAAGATCTCAGAGCAAATCTCAATCTATTAGAAGAAAAGCAAGAAAAAGCTCAAATCCAAATGGTAGCTTATAAGCAAAGAATAGTCTGCTACTACAATACCAGGTTCAGAAGTATGACATTCAGAGTAGGAGATCTAGTGCTCCGACGAGCGGATGTTTCGCAAGCTCAAAATCAAGGAAAGCTCGTCCTTAATTAGGAAGGGCCCTATGAAGTCGTGAAGATCATATAACCCGAGATATACTATCTGCAGGAGCTTTCAGGGCCAGCAGTCTCGCGACCTTGGAACTTGGAGTATTTCAGAATGTATTATCAATAATCTTGCCTTAATAAAACTTTATTATTTTTAATACACTTGTTCTTTATCGCAAAGTTATATGATGGTAGAAAATGACTTAACTAAACTTCATCCTTAAACAAAGTAGACAACCTGCAGTTAATTAAGATAGGAGGAGGGTAGAGGCCCTTTCAATGGTCCTTTCATGCTCCAATAACTTTATTAGGGATAGGAGGAGGACCTTATCCTAGGAAAGAAAAAGAACAACCCCATCAGGAACAGGAGAAGGACCTCATCCTGACAAAGAGACAAGATAAAAGCCAACCATGTTAGAAATAAGAGGAGAACCAAATCTTGACACGAATGAATATCTCTAGTTATTTAAGGTAGGAGGAGGGGAGAGGCCCTTTCAATGATCATTTTGTGCTCCAACCCCATCAGAAATAGGAGAAGAACCTCGTCCTGACATAGGAGAAGATCTCTGATTATTTAAGATAGAAGGAGAGAGGCTCTTTCAATGGCCCTTCTGTGTCCCAATGACTTTGTTAGTGATAGAAGGAGGACCTCATCCTAGCAAAGATAAAGGCCAATCCCATCAAGCATAGGAGGAGGATCTCATCCTGATAGGAGGATAAGATAAAGACCAACCATATTAGAAATACAAGAAGAATCTCATCTTGACATGGATGAATGTGGGCTTAGCGGTGGCACTCCCAAGTCTTGAAAACATGAGGAGATAGGTCATGCAAAGACAGGAGCAAGCAAGAAGAAAAATCAGCTCTCCTAGTAAAGTTCAAGAACTTAGCCGACTCATCCTGAGACTGGATTGACTAAGTTGAGAACTAGACCGACTTAGTCTCAGACTAGGTCGACTATGTCTTAGAGAAAATCTAGATAGAAAGTAGTATTTTTGGAGTGCAGGCATGGTATACAGCTAAGTTGGCTCAATTTGGGACTGAGCCGATCTAGTTGTAGGTTAGCCGGCATAGTTTTCATGGGTTATTATTTTGTGTACATTGATTGTTTAGGTTTGGAGAGCTTTTCTATGAGCTTGGGCTTGACCTTTTGCAAAGTATATATATACTGAAAATAGATCAAGATTGTAGTGAGGCTGAGATATACTTAATCAAAGCTCTTTTTTTTTTAAAATCTCTTCTTCTCTTCTTCTCTATTTCTTGAATTATTTGATCCTGCTTCCACAGTAATCTCTAAGAGGTTCTTCTTTGTTGCTTGGCTGATCACCAGCGGCCATACCGATCCATGTGAGAAGAGCACGTATTTTCAATAATTAGTATCAGAGCGATTTTACATGGAAGGAAGGAAGACACCTATGATTTACTACATCTAGGATCTATTGCACCAGATTTTATCCTAAAACTTCTAGTTTGCTTCATGGTTGTCTCTAGATTGAGGTGGAGATTGTTTACACGGAGGAATGATGATATAGAAGCTTGGAAAGACGATCTAGGGCTAGTTAGATCTTCTTTGAAAGATAGTTTTGCTGCTGTGTGTGATCGTGAAGGGTGTTAGGGATTTATTTTTGACTTGTTTGAAGTCATGAGATCAAGTGGATTCAAGGTGAATTTTCAGAAGTTCGACGATAAGGAGAACTTTATCCTATTGCTGCAAAGAGTAAAGGACTTGTTAGTTCAGCAGAGAATCTATAAGATCTTGACAAAAGATAGGCTGGAACAGATCAGTGCTAAGGCTTGGGAAGAGTTGGAGGAAATTGCTTTCAGCACAATCCAAATGTGCTTGGCTGATTAGGTTTTGCCCGAGATTTGCATAGAGACTACGGCAAAGGGGCTCTAGGAGAGACTGGAGAATACATACATGGGAAAGAATATGACCAATAAGCTATGGTTGAAGAAATAGCTATATTGTCTGAGGATGCCCGAAGGTGGAAATCTTGTTACACATATCCAAAGGTTCAATCAGGTGTGTTCTGAGGTGATGAGTTTGGATGTGTAGATTGATGAGGAGGATCGAGCATTGCTACTATTATGTTCTCTTCTAGGTTCGTATGATGGTCTCATAACAACTTTAGTTTATGGAAAGAAGACCCTAAACTATGAAGAGATTGTTGGGGTGCTCAGATCAAATGAGGAAAGGAAAAATATCTCCAAGAGAGATCCTAAGTCTAAGATCTTGATTGTAAATGAAAAACAGGAAAGATCAAAGGAGAAGGCAAGAGGAAAATCCAAGGGTAGGTCAAAGTCTCAGGATTAGAGGAAAATGACATTGAAATGTTATAAATATCATCAGCATGGATACTTGAGGAGAGATTATCCCCTTTTAAGATCAGAGAAAGAAAAGGCCAGCAAGAAAGATAATACAGCTTCTATGAGCAATTGAGAGGACTTACTAGTTGTATCAGATGGATCCATAGAGTACGATACTATGTGGATATTGAATTCAGCATGCTTGCACCACTATACTTCTCATCAGGAGTGGTTTGCTATCTATCAAAAGGCAAATGGTGGAAGTGTCAGCCTTGGAGAAGATCATCCATGCAAAGTAGTTGGAGTTGGCTCTATCAAGGTGAGGATGTACGATGGAATCATTCGTACATTATCAAACATTAGACATGTATCGAGTTGAAAAAGAATTTGATCTCTTTGGACTACTTGGAGGAGTAGGGTTATGCTTTTATTGGCCAGGCTAGGAGTGAATGTCTGAAAATTTTCAAAGAAGCTTTGGTGGTGATGATAGATAGAAGACTGAGCAATAATCTTTATAGAATAGAAGGCTTAGTGGTGAATAATAGTGTAGAGATGCTAGTAGTGGCACCAAAGGAGCAGATTTTATATTAGTTGTGGCACTATCGGATGGATCATATGAGTGACCATGGGCTTACAGAACTAAGTAAAAGAGGTATAATCCCAGTCCAGAAGAAAGAGGGCATAGATCTTTATGAGCCATGCATCTTTAGCAAAATAGCATAGGATGAAGTTTGTCAGAAGTACCAAGCGCAGCGAGAGAGTGCTGGATTTAGTGCACTCAGATGTGTGGGAACCAACTCGTGTATTAGCTAGAGGTGGGGCAAAATACTTTATCACTTTCATTGATGATTTTTCAAGGAAGGTGTGGATTTATTTGATCAGAGAAAAATTAGAGATGTTAGCCCGGTTCAGAGCCTAGAGAGCTGAGGTAGAAGAGTTAGGAAGATAGGTGAAGTGTTTGAGGTTGGACAATGGAGGGGAGTATACAAGCCTGGAGTTCAGGAGGTACTGTGAAGAAAATGGCATCCAATGCCATTACACGGTGAAGATGACTTCCCAGTAGAATGGTATCATAGAAAGCATGAACCAAACACTGACCGAGAAGACATGGAGTTTGAGGCTGTAGACATCACTCCCAAAGTCCTTTGGGGTGATACTCTAACATTTTCTTATTTTCTTGTGAATAGGTCCCCTCTTCATAAGCTGAATGGAGGCATTTCAGAGGAGGTCTAGAGTGGAAAGAAGGTGGAGCTTGGCCACCTGAATGTTTTTGGTTGCATAGCTTTTGCACATGTGGAGGCAACTGAGAGGAGCAAATTGGATCTAAACTCTCAAAAGATGACATTCATAGGATATATACAAGGAGTCAAGGGGTACATGCTGTGGGATGCTCAAGCATCGAAGTCAGTGATCAGTAGGGATGTTATCTTTGATAAGAAGAGCATTTTGAGGAGGTCTGGAATAGATGGAATTGGAGAAACAAAGATGAACAACGATGGCTAGTCAGAGAATGATGGGATGTAGGTTACATCCACTTATAGGAGTGCTCTTGTTGAGATGAAGCTGGGCAGAAAAGTATTATCTCAGATTAAAAATCATCATAGAGGACTGATAGTTTAGACAGATATGCAAGAGCAACCATAGATATCAGGCAGAGATGTGCCAGTGGACGTGGCTTTGCATAAGCCCCAGCGTACTATTATGAGGCCAGTCAGATATGGCATTGATGAGGTTATCTTCTATGCACTCATCACTACTAACAGAGATCTAAAGAATTATGCAGAGGCCATGGAGAGTGAGGATCCTAATTCATGGATGCAGGCCATGATGGAGGAGATAGAATCACTTAAGAAGAATCGAATATGATAGCAGGTGGATCTTCCAAAGGGTGCTCGACCTATTTGCTTAAAGTAGGTGTTCACAAAGAAAGAGGCACCTTCAAAATCAGGTGGAGTCAGATTCAATGCAAGGCTGGATACTCACAAAGGGAAGCGATTGACTACACAAAAAAATTTTCTCCTGTGGTGCATCATACATCTATTCAAGTTTTGTTGTCACTGGTGACACAGCATAATATGAAATTGGAATAGATGGACGTGAAGATGGCCTTCCTTCATGGGACTTTGGAGGAAAGAATCTATATGTAGCAGCCAGATGGTTTTATAGAGATGGGATAGGAAGAAAAGATGTATTTACTAAGGAAGTCTTTGTATGGCTTGAAACAATCTCCTCATCAGTGGTATCGAAGGTTTGATAGCTTTGACTCAAGCCTAGATTTCAGTAGATGTGAACATGATTGCTGTGTCTACATTAAGGATATAGATGCAGAGGATGCTCTGTACCTATTACTGTATGTAGATGATATGCTCATAGCCAGTAGAAGTATGGATGCTATGAAAAGGTTGAAAATGATATTATCAATTGAGTTTGAGATGAAGGATTTGGGTCTAGCTAAGAAAATCCTTGGAATGGAGATTTGTAGAGATAGATACAAAGGAGTGCTCAATTTGTCATAAGAAAAGTATATCCAAAAAATTCTAGAGAAGTTTGGAATAAAGACTGCCAAACCTATAGGGATGCCATTACCGAGCCATATATCTCTCTCCAAGTTACAAAGCCCCCAGTCAGAAGAGGAGAGAGAGTACATGGAACGAGTTTCTTATACAAATGCTGTAGGCAGTGTGATGTACACTATAGTTTGCTGTAGACAAGATATAGCACATGCATTGAGCACGATTAGTAGATACATGGCTAACCCTGGGAAGGAATACTGAAAAGCATTAAAATGGATATTGAGATATCTGCACGGAACAAGAGATTATGGTTTGGTGTTTGGTGGGCAGTCGAAAGAATTTGGAGAATAATCTATGAAGATGTGTGAAGGTTCAGGTCCTCTGAAAAGATTTATTGATGCAAAATATGCTGGTGATCTTGATACAAGGAGCTCTACTACTGGATACCTCTTCTGCATATATGGTGGACCGATGTCCTGGAGATCAATCTTTCAGCCAATCACAGTCTTGTCTACCACTGAGGCCAAGTACATTGGGATAATGGCGGCTGCAAAGAAAGCACTTTGGCTTAAGAGGCTGATTGATGAGTTAGGGGTGGAGCAGAGCAAGGTTACACTATTCAGTGATAGTCAAAGTGCTCTGTTGTTGGCATAGAATCTAGTTTTGAAAGGAATATGCCCTCAAGCCAATCAATTTTTGGGCTATTTTTGTCTTCCAAACTCATGTAATGACATTTTTAAGGCATTTATTTCATCATATGCAATGTCTTATTATTTATTTAAGATTATGATGAACCTCATAAATTAGAGCTATGATTTTAGGATTATGATGAGATCATACCTATGAGACCTAAAACCTTAAAACCCTAATTTAAATATTCCTAGTCGTTAGGACATTAAGTTAGGGATCAATATTTTTTTCGATAAGACTAGCACATTCTTTGTATGCTCGATTGAGAGGATGATTGATCTCACAATAACTTATGTATGACACTAATACAAGAATGTGGGTGCTCATTAGAGAATGAGTTCACTGAATTGATTCAAATCGAGAATATCTAATGGAGTCTTATCTACATGTCAATAGATGGTTCTCATAGTGGAATTTGTGCATGTAATCCTTTGACCTGAAAACTACCATAGAATCTTATATATATAAATCCATATTTTGGTTCATACTCATTCATGACTCAGTTATGTATGGGATGATCTGGATATGGTAGATTATATATATGAAGGTTGTGAGTAGGTTAACATGGAATCGATCTCTCCTGGTAAGAGGAAATAGCATCCTACCTTGCTTCAAACAAATGATGATTCAGGAAGACTTTGATCAAAGCATGATGAAAATTAGAAATGGTTTCTAATGTTTCATTAAATGAATCATCATCATAAGATTGAAAGAGAAATGAATATGATATTGGGGTTGACATATTTCCATACCCAGAGTCATATTCAGGATGCAGGAGATCGAAGGATCTAGTTGCATGGTAATTTTCACTGAAGGATATTTTTGGTATTTTCATCAAAATTTCACATCTTTCGAAAAGTCATGATACGTTGCTAGACGTCAATCATGTCTTGTGGGTTTGATCAAATTAAAATTTTAATTTGATCATTAAATTAGAAAGTGTTCTAAATTAAGTCAAATTGGGTTGGCTAGTTTTGACCTAAATCGGTTTGGTTGAGTTCTAACCAGATTAGGTCAAATCACACCCAGACTCACTGCTGGTTAGATGTGGAACCCAATGGGTCACACACAAAGAGAATTGATTAAGGGTCTAATTGGATTAGACCATGTTTGCAAGATGAACATGCTAGCACATGTAGCAAACCCTAGCACCTGGATTCGAATTGGATTCGAATTGGCTTCCGATTTGGGCTAATTAAGATCCGATTTGAGCCAAATAGGATTTGATCTTGAATTGGATTAACCTAGACTGATTGGGCTTCAGTTGGGGTGCCACATACCTGAATCCCACATGCCAGAGAGTCTCTCTCTTGCGCGTGGGAAGTCTTTCATGCGCAAAGAATTTTTGGCGCATGGAATTAGTTGGCGCCTACCTTCTTTGACTTTTTCCATTTGTTATGTCACGTAAATTTTTTTAAATAGGCATGGACATAAGATATGGGGCATAGAAGAGTCCTTCTATAGATGAAATACTCCATTATTATTTTGAGAAGGGACTCTTTATCGCCTAAGAATACCTTGCCGCCCAAGACTCCTTGCCGCCCTCTCCTTGATCCTTGGACCAAGTCAAAGTCTCTTGGGACTTTGACTATTCAAAGTTCATCTCCATGCCTTCTTGCTGAATGGGCATGTCCCATTTTTAAGAGCCATTAGGATGGCCATCTTTATCTGATCTAATGGATGAAAATTATGGCAACCATTTATTATGCATCACGACTCTTCGTAAAAAACTTACGTAGAATTAGTCCGAAGAGTCCTTCTGCTTTTAAGGCACCTCTTGGACTAAGTCTACATAATTTTAAATGATGCAAAATTTAGATGGGTGTGAGATTGATGATGGGGCATGAGATATTGATGAGGGAAAGGGCATGAGAAATTTTAGATTGGCACCCCTACGTACATTATAAATAGGGGTGCGCACCAAGAGTCCGAAGGAGTGAAAAATTATCTTTCTTTCTTACAAGAGTTTTCTTTTTGTCCAATTTTCTTTCTTCCTTTCTCTTGTCTAGACCTTGTCCTTATAAGGATAAGAAGTCATCTTAAGACTAAGAGATTAGGAAGAAAAATTAAGAAGACAAAAGAAAAAGAAAGATAGATAAGGAGAGGCAAGGAAGGTGACATAAAGGCTAAGAAAGGTCTTGCCCATTTAATTAAAATTCTTATTATTAGAATTTTAACTATATAAATTAGAGGTGCTGGTGTTTTGATCAAGTGTCTATATGGATCAACATTGGAGGGTAAATACATGGGCACCTGGTGGAAACCCTGACGGACTGCTACTGGCAATTAGGGATAATTTAGAGTTAAGCGATAAGAGGTATGTTCTAATACTTTCTTTTATATTACAAATGCATGTTATATATTTTAATTGCTAATAAGGTGGTCCTAGGATTCGGGTTTGATTTGTATTATTTCATATTTTTGCTTTGAAATCCATGCTTCCATCCTGTACACCATTCCGATCAGTGGTATCAGAGCAAGCCTTATTAGGTTAAATCATATAATGCTTTGCTTATAATATAATGGCACAAAAGAAAAGAATGATATATATATATATATATTTTTGTTTATTTGCATGTTATTTATATGATGAGATCATATTCTTTTATTTATCATTATGAGATTATGATTTATATATTATTCTACAAAGGTTGCCCTGATATAGTGGAAAAGTATTCACCATGTAATGATGGTTGTCCTAGAATAATTATACATGTCAATATATATATATATATATTTTATCATAATTGATGCTTTTATGCATTTAGTTTGATTTAAATTAGAATATGCATCGAGACCTTTTAAATCCCTCTTTAAAAATTATATTAAGTTATAGTGTAATTAATCTGTAGTTGTATCAATCAGGATGTCTAATTGATCAATCGGTGTTTAGGATAAATGGTTCATGATTGGTAAAGAGAACGTGATTTTTTAATTGGTTTCTTTATCTGATCTGACACATTTATTGGTGTCTAAGGAAAGCAATGGAGGGACTCCCACTTCTCTCCCACTTACCTGATTGATTCGATTAATTTAATTCTAGATTGAAATGCTTAGTATTATATTCACTACATTAAGGCCTTCCTTCATACTAGGTTCTTATTATGTCTAAAACCATATTAGTTTTGTTGTGTAACCACAAGATCTATCATGGGAAATGATGTAATATTAATCTAGTGCATTGAGACGCTTACAGCATTTTGAATATATTATTTTGTTATGTAACCACAAAAGCAGTTATATTTTATTTTGACTATTTAGAAATGAAGGGTTCTACTTAAACTAAAACATTAAAGTTTATTGTATTAACACAAGGCTATTAATGTTTTAGAGGCAAAAGTTTTTTGAGAGTTGCATAAAATGCAATTGGAAAGAGTTTCCTACCTTTGAACTTATAACAGGTTTGTTGTGCAACCACAAGACCTTTTATAAGGAATTAGGGTCTTATTCTCACTAAGAAAATCAATTAGAGGGTTATGATTTTTGATTAAACAGTGGGAGACATAATTAAATTAAAGTCCTAATTTAATTATGTTTGTCATCATGAGTTGTTTGCTTATATATTGTTCTTTATTATGTAGATTAAATGGCTTCTTCACTTTCATTGTGTTCAATTTTGGATTCAAATAAATTGACTTGGTCAAAATTATGTTGACTGATTGAGAAACCTAAAAATAGTACTCAGTCAAGAAAAACTCTCCTATATTCTTGATGCCCCTGATCCTAAGCCATTAGGAAATGATGCCACAGATGAAGATAAGTCCACATACAAGATGTGGCAAAATGATTCCCTTACTGTCAAATGCATCATACTTGCCTCTATGAATAATGAATTACAGAGGCAGCATGATAGCATGGACACTCAATCCATATTGCTCAATCTAAAAGAGCTTTATGGAGAGCATAGTAGGACTGCTAGATATGAGATATCTAAGCAATTATTTCATGCAAGAATGATAGAAGGAACATCCGTACAAAATCATGTTTTGATGGTAATTGACCTAATCACTCGATTAAGTCAATTAGGTTTTGTTATGGATGGAGAGTTAAGTCAGGATTTGATCCTGCAATCACTCCTAGAATCATTTTCTCAGTTTGTCATGAACTATCACATGAACAAACTGAATTCTTCCTTGCCTGAGCTGTTAAATATGCTCAAGACAGCAGAAAGCCATATCAAGAAAGATAAGGCTCCTCTTCTTCTTGTGGAAGGGATCTCCAAGAAGAAGGCAGGCAAAAAGGGTTCAAAGAGAAGGTTGAATCCTAAAAGTGGTATAAATAAGAAGAAAAAGGGAAAGAAGGTCTTCAGACAGACGACCTATTTTCACTACGGCAAAACAGGTCATTGGAAGAGGAATTGCAAGGCTTACCTTGCAACCATGAAGTCTGGTGCAAATAATGCACCAAAAGGTATGTATGAGATACATACTATATTATCATTAAATTCTTTCATTTCAAATTCTTGGGTATTAGATATCCGGCTGTGGTTTTCATATCTGCAAATCTTTGCAGGGGCTGCAGAAAATTAAGAGTTTGAAGAAAGATGACTTCAAGCTCTATGGCATTGGAGGAGAGTCTATCCAAGCAGAAGCTGTAGGGACAAATATATTGAAGTTACCTTATGGAAAGATCTTAGAGCTTACAAATTGTTATTATATGCCTAAGATCATTAGAAATATTATATCTATACCCTTGTTATTAAAATAAGGTTATAGTCTTAATGTAACGAGCGAAGGTTGCTCGATCAAATATTCTAATGAAAATATTTGTTTTGGCATATTTAGCAATGGTTTGTTGACTCTATGTTTGGATGACAATATATTTCATATTGATGAAAATAGAAAACATAAGAGAGATGACATAAATAATACTTTACTTTGGCATTGTCGATTAGGTCATATTAGTGAGGCTAGGATTAACAAGTTATACAAAGAAAAGTTCTTTGATCCTTTTGATTATGAATCATTAGGAACTTGTGAATCATGCCTCATGGGTAAAATGACCAAGATTCCATTTAGTGGACATGGAGAAAGGACAAATGAGTTATTAGGACTTGTACATACGGATGTATGTGGTCCTATGACAACTCAAGCCAGAGGAGGATACTCTTATTTTATAACATTCACTGATGATTTATCTAGGTTTGGATATGTGTATCTTATGAAACACAAATCAGAAGCCTTTGATAAATTTAAAGAGTATCAAAGTATGGTCGAAAAATAAACTGGACAATGTATAAAAATCCTTCGATCTGATCGGAGAGGAGAATACTTATCTAGTGAGTTTCTAGACTATCTTAAAGTTAAAGAAATTCTCTCTGAATGGACACCTCCTTATACACCATAATTAAATGGTGTAGCCGAAAGAAAAAATCATACCTTATTAGATATGGTACGGTCCATGATGTGCTTCACTGAATTACCTATTTTCTTCTAGGGTCATGCTCTGGAGACTGCAATTTACATCTTGAATAGAGTATCCTTCTAAATCTGTATCTAGTACTCCATATGACATATGGAGAAGTAAGAAACCTAATCTTAAGTATCTTAAGATATGGGGTTGTCCAGCATATGTCAAAAGAAATTTTGGACATAAACTTGATGCTAGATCAGACAGATGTCTATTTATAGGATATCCTAGAAATAGTATAGGATATTTATTCTACCATCCTACTGAACAAAAGGTATTTGTAAGTAGGCATGCCACTTTTCATGGAAAAAGAATTTATCCTAGAAAAGGGCAGTGGCAGAAATATTGAACTTAGTGAAGTTCAAGAAAAATAAATAGAAATTTCTCAACCATATAATCACATAAAAGAATCCAGAACACATAACTCCTATCCGTAGGTCTAAAAGAGTATGAAATACACCTATGAGGTATGGTTTCATTATTGAGAACAATGAAGCCCAAGTCATTGAGAATGATGAACCTCTGATCTATACGGAAGCAGTCAAAAGTAAGGACTCTTACAAATGGCTGGCTGCCATGCAATCCGAAATGAAAATCCATGCACACCAACAAAGTATGGACTTTGGTGGATGCACCAGAGGATATAAATCCTATTGGATGCAAATGGATTTTTAAGAAAAAGATTGGAGCTGATGGTCAAATTGAAACCTATAAGGCCAGATTGGTGGCTAAGGGTTTTAGGCAAAAATAGGGGATTGATTATGATGAAACATTTTCACCTGTTGCCATGCTCAAATCTATTCGGATTATGCTTGCTATAGCAGCATACCACGACTTATGAAATATGGCAAATGGATGTAAAGACTGCCTTCCTTAATGGTTTCCTTGAGGAGGAGGTCTATATGTCACAGCCAGAGGGATTTGAGTCAAATGAGAGACCAAATCAGGTATGCAAGCTTAAGAGATCCATTTATGGATTAAAGCAAGCATCAAGGAGTTGGAACATCCATTTTGATGAAACAGTAAAAGAGTTTGGTTTTATCAAGAATGTGGATGAACCATGTGTGTACAAGAAAACTAGTGGAAGAACCATAGTCTTCTTGGTTCTGTATGTAGATGACATACTCCTCATTGGGAATGATATCCCAATGTTACAATCAGTCAAATTATGGCTATCAAATAAGTTTTCTCATGAAAGATTTGGGAGAAGCATCCTATATACTAGGAATAAAGATCTATAGAGATAGATCTAAGAGGATGCTAGGCTTGTCCCAATCAAGGTACATTGACTTAATACTGAAAAAGATTCAGTATGGATGGGAGTAAAAGAGGTTATTTACCCATGAGTCAAGGCATACATCTCTCTAAAAAGATGTCTCCAAAGACACCTGAAGAGAGAAATAGAATGAGTTCTATTCCTTATGCTTCGGCTGTTGGATCAATAATGTATGCCATGTTATGTACAAGGCCTGATGTTGCTTATGCTTTAGGCATTGCAAGTAGATTTCAAGCTGATCCAGGAGAGGATCATTGGAAAAGCTGTGAAAAATATTCTTAAGTACTTGAGAAGGACTAAAGATATTTTTCTAGTATATGGTGGTTCTGATCTTAAATTAGAAGCATATTCTGACTCTAGTTTTCAATCAGACCCAGATGATAGCAAATCCATTTCAGGGTATGTCTTTACTCTGAATGGTGGAGCAGTAAGTTGGAAGAGTACTAAGCAGCCAACTATAGCTGACTCAACCACTGAAGCAGAATACATAGCTGTAAGTGAAGCCACCAAGGAAGCTGTCTGGATGAAGAAGTTCATCACTGAATTAGGTGTTATTCCTGAAATTGAGAATCCAGTACCACTTTACTATGATAATACTGGAGCTGTTGCTCAAGCAAAGGAACCAAGGTCTCATCATAAATCCAAACACATTCTGAGATGCTTCCATCTCATTCGAGAAATTATTGAAAGACAAGATGTAGTCATAGAACGAGTGGACACAAAGAACAACATAGCAGACCCATTCACTAAGGCTTTACCACTGCAACTATTTGATCGCCACCTTGATTGTATGGGATTAAAATATAAGGGCGATTGGCTTTAGTGCAAGTGGGAGATTGAAAGGAATATGCCCTCAAGCCAATCAATTTTTGGGATGTTCTTTGTCTTCCAAACTCATGTAATGACATTTTTAATAAAGGCATTTATTTCATCATATGCAGTGTCTTATTATTTATTTAAGATTATGATGAACCCTATAAATTAGGGCTATGATTTTAGGATTATGATGAGATCATACCTAGTGAGACCTAAAATCTTAAAATCCTAATTTAAATATTCCTAGTCGATGGGACATTGAGTTAGGGATCAATGTTTTTTCGGTAAGACTAGCACATTCTTTGTATGCTCGATTGAGAGGGTGATTGATCTCACAATAACTTGTGTATGACACTAATACAAGAATGTGGGTGCTCATTAGAGAATGAGTTCACTGAATTGATCCAAATTGAGAATATCTAATGGAGTCTTATCTACATGTCAATAGATGGTTCTCATAGTGGAATTTGTGCATGTAATCCTTTGACCTGAAACTACCATAGAATCTTATATATATAAATCCATATTTTGGTTCATACTCATTCATGACTCAGTTATGTACGGGATGATCTGGATATGGTAGATTATATATATGAAGGTTGTGAGTAGGTTAACATGGAATCGATCACTCCTGGTAAGAGGAAATAGCATCCTACCTGCTTCAAACAAATGATGATTCAGGAAGACTTTGATCAAAGCATGATGAAAATTAGAAATGGTTTCTAATATTTCATTAAATGAATCATCATCATAAGATTGAAAGAGAAATGAATATGATATTGGGGTTGACATATTTCCATACCCAGAGTCATATTCAGGATGCAGGAGATCGAAGGATCTAGTTGCATGGTAATTTTCACTGAAGGATATTTTTGGTATTTTCATCAAAATTTTACATCTTTCGAGATAGTCATGATACGTTGCTAGACGTCAATCATGTCTTGTGGGTTTGATCAAATTAAAATTTTAATTTGATCATTAAATTAGAAAGTGTTCTAAATTAAGTCAAATTGGGTTGGCTAGTTTTGACCTAAATCGGTTTGGTTGAGTTCTAACCAGATTAGGTCAAATCACACCCAGACTCACTGCTGGTTAGATGTGGAACCCAATGGGTCACACACAAAGAGAATTGATTAAGGGTCTAATTGGATTAGACCATGTTTGCAAGATGAACATGCTAGCACATGTAGCAAACCCTAGCACCTGGATTCGAATTGGATTCGAATTTTCCGATTTGGGCTAATTAAGATCCGATTTGAGCCAAATAGGATTTGGTCTTGAGTTGGATTAACCTAGACTTGATTGGGCTTCAGATTGGGGTGCCACATACCTGAATCCCACATGCCAGAGAGTCTCTCTCTTGCGCATGGGAAGTCTTTCATGCGCAAAGAACTCTTTTGGCGCATGGAATTAAGTTGGCGCCTACCTTCTTTGACTTTTTTCATTTGTTATGTCACGTAAATTTTTTTTTAAATTGGCATGGACATCAGATATGGGGTGCAGAAGAGTCCTTCTATAGATGAAATACTCTATTATTATTTTTCGAAAGGGATGTTTTGTCGCCCAAGAATACCTTGCCGCCCAAGACTCCTTGCCACCCTCTCTCATCTTGACCAAGCCTCTTGGGACTTTGACTATTCAAAGTTCATCTCCACGCCTTCTTGCTGAATGGGCATCCCATTTTAAGAGCCATTGGATGGCCATCTTATCATGATCTAATGGATGAAAATTATGGCGCCAAAGATGATGCATTGCGACTCTTCGTAAAAAAAAAAACTTACGTAGAATTAGTCCAAGAGTCCTTCTGCTTTAAGGCACCTCTTGGACTAAGTCTACATAATTTTAAATGGTGCAAAATTAAGATGAGGTGTGAGATTGGCTGATGGGGCATGAGATGTTGATGAGGGAAAGGGTGTGAGAAATTTTAGATTGGCACCCCTACGTACATTATAAATAAGGGTGCGCACCAAGAGTCCGAAGGAGTGAAAAAATTATCTTTCTTTCTTACAAGAGTTTTTTTTTGTCCAATTTTCTTTCTTTTCCTTTCTCTTGTCTAGACCTTGTCCTTATAAGGATAAGAAGTCATCTTAAGACTAAGAGATTAGGAAGAAAAATTAAGAAGACAAGGAAAAAGAAAGATAGATAAGGAGAGGCAAGGAAGGTGACATAAAGGCTAAGGAAGGTCTTGCCTATTTAATTAAAGTTCTTATTATTAGAATTTTAATTATATAAATTAGAGATGTTGGTATTTTGATCAAGTCACTATGTGGATCAACGTTGGAGGGTGAACACGTGGGCACCTGGTGGAACCCCTAACGGACTGCTGCCGGCAATTAGGGATAATTTAGGGTTAATCGATAAGAGGTATGTTCTAATACTTTCTTTTGTATTACAAATGCATGTTATATGATTTAATTGCTAATAAGGTGGTCCTAAGGTTTAGGTTTGGTTTGTATGATTTAATGTTTTTGCTTTGAAATCCATGCTCTCGCCCTATACACCATTTCTATCAAGTTTATCATACGCGCACGAATCATATAGACATGAGGTACCACAAGATCAGAGAGCTAGTGGAGGAAGGTGAAGTGAAACTGATGAAGGTCCATGCTAAGGAGAATTAGTCTGATGCACTCATGGAGGTACTACCTAAAGATAGCTTTTAGAGATGTGTGGCATGGATGGGTCTATTAAGAAAAGATGAGTTCACAAGGACTTGGAAGCACCAAGGTAGAGAATGTGAGCTCAGAAGTGGCACTCTTAAGTCTTGAAAATATGAGAAGATAGGTAATGGGAAGACGGAAGCGAGTCGAAAGAGAAATTAGCTCTTCTAGTAAAGTTCAAGAACTTAGCCGACTCACCCTGAGACTAGGTCGGCTAAGTTGGGAACTTGGTCGACTCAGTCACAGACGGGGTCGGATATGTCTCAAAGAAAATCTAGAGAGAAAGTAGTATTTTTAGACAGTAGGCACGGTACACTAGCTGGCTCAGTCTAAAACTAGGTTGGCTTAGTTTTCGTGGGTTATTATTTTGTGTACGTGGGTTGTTTGGATTTGGGGAGTCTTTTTATGAGCTTGGACTTGATGCTTTGTAAAGTATATATACTGAAAATAGGTCAAGATTGTAGTAAGGCTAAGATATACTTAATAAAAGCTTTTTTCTCTCAAAAATATTTTCTTCTCTATTCCATGAATTGTTTGATCATGCTTCCACAGAATTCTTTGAGAGGTTCTTCTTTATTGCTTGGCTGATCATCAACAGCCACGCTGATCCATGTGGAAAGAGCATGTATTCCCAACAGTGAAGACATTCGATTATTTAAGATAGGAGGAGGGAAGAGGCCCTTTCAATGATCCTTTTGTATCCCAATGACTTTGTTAAGAATAGGAGGAGGACGATGTCCTAGCAAAGATAAAGGCCAACCTCATCAGAAATAGGAAGAGGACCTCATCCTGATAGAGGGTCAAGGTAAAGGCCAACCATGTCAGGAACGTAAGGAGAATCTCATCCTGACATGGATTAAGACCTTTGATTATTTAATACAGGAGGAGGAAAGAGGTCCTTTCAATGGTCCTTTTGTGCCCCAATAACTTTGTTAGGGATAGGAAGAGGACCTCGTCCTAGTAAAGATAAAGGCCAACTTGTTAGAAACAAGAGGAGGACCTCATCCTAATAGGGGGATAAGTTAAAGGCCAACCATGTTAAGAACAAGAGGAGAATCTTGTCCTGCCATGGATGAAGACCTCTAGTTATTTAAGACAGGAGGAGGAGAGAGACCCTTTCAATGACCCTTTTATGACTCAATGACTTTGTTAGAGACAAGAGGAGGATCTTATCCTAGCAAAGATAAAGGCCAACTCTGTTAGGAATATAAGAAGGACCTCATCCTAACAGGAGGACAGGATAAAGGCCAACAGTATCAAAAATAGGAGGAGAACCTCATCCTGACACAAATGAAGACCTCGGATTATTTAAGATAGGAGGAGGGGAGAGATCCTTTCAACAACCCTTTTGTTCTCTAATGACTTTCTTAGAAATAGGAGGAGGACCTTGCCCTAGCAAAGATGTAGGCCAATCCCATAAAGAACAGGAGGAGGATCTCGTCCTGATAGGGAGACAAGATAAAAGCCAACCATATCAAGAACAGAAGGAGAACCTCATCCTAACATGGATGAAAATTTTTAGTTATTTAAAATGAGAGAAGAGAAGAGGCCCTTTCAATGGCGCTTTTATGCCCTAATGACTTTATTAGGGACTGGAGGAGGACCTCACCCAAGCAATGATAAAGGTCAACCCCATCATAAATAGGGAGAGGACCTCATTCTGATAGGAGGATAAGGTAAAAACAATCCATGTCGAAAATAAGAGAAGAACGTCATCATGACATGGATGAAGACCTCCAATTATTTAAGACAAGAGGAGGGGAGAGGCCCCTTCAATGATCTTTTTGTGCCCCAATGATTTTGTTAGGGATAGGAGGAGGAGCTCGTCCTAGCAAAGATAAAGGCCAACCCCATCAGGAATAGGAGGAGGACCTTATCATGATAGGGAGACAAGGTAAAGGCTAGCCATGTCAAGAACAAGAGGAGAATCATGTCTTGACATAGATGAAGACCTCCAATTATTTAAGATAGGAGGAGGAGAGAGATCATTTCAATGGCCTTTTTGTGCCCCAATGACTTTGTTAGGATAGGAAGAGACCTCGCTCTAGCAAAGATAAAGGCCAACGCCATCAGGAATAGGTGGACCTCATCCTGACAGGGGGATAAGGTAAATGCCAACCATGTATACACTAAGAGAAGAACCTCATCCTGACATAGATGAAGACCTTTAATTATTTAAGACAGGAGGAGGAAAGAGGTCCTTTCAATGGACCTTTTATGTTCCAATGATTTTGTTGGGAATAGGAGGAGGACCTCACCCTAGCAAAGTTAAAGGCCAATCCCATTAGGAATTGGAGAAAGACCTCATCCTAATAGGAGAGCAAGTTAGAGGCCAACCATGTCACGAACAAAAGAAGAACCTCATCCTGACATGGATGAAGATATCTGATTATTCAAGATAAGAGGAGGGGAGAGATCCTTTCAACGACCCTTATGTGTTCCAATGACTTTATTAGGGATAGGAGGAGGACCTCATCCTAACAAAAGTGAAGGCCAATCCCGTCAAAAATAGGAGGAGGATCTCATTCTGATAGGAGGACAATGTAAAGGCCAACCATGTTAGAAATAGGAGAAGAATCTCATCCTAATATGGATGAAGACCTCTGGTTATTTAAGATAGGAGGAGGGAGAAGCCCTTTCAGCGATCCTTTGGTGCCCTAAAGACCTTATTTGGAATAGGCGAAGGACCTCGACTTGACAAAGATAAATGCCAACCATTCTAGGAATAAGAGAGAAATCTCATCCTAACATGGATAAAGACCTACGATTATCTAAGACAGAAAGAAAGCATTTTTCGATGGTCATTTCGTTAAAAGATGAGGTGAAGAAAATAAAAAAATTAGCAGACATTAAATCCATACAATATAAAGAGATAATTGAAGAAAACATCATTCTATTAAAGTTAAAATTCATTCCAAAATAAAGATTTGCAAGACCATGTACAAAAAGGTAAAATGGACAAAGTCCTAAGAAGGACCAAATTCTTCAGACCTCAGACTACTGACCCCTCCACCGCCAAAGATTGCTTCAAGCTAGTAATCTCTTCTTCAAGTTCTTTCCTTTTCAATAGGCTCTCTACAAATAACTTATTAGCCCATCGGTAGTTATCTTTGGATTCCCCTAACTATCTTCTTAGGACCTCTAACTCGGCCTCTACATCTTTAATAGCTTGTCGCTCATAAGTCAGTTGGATCTTCAGCTGCTAAAGCTCAGCCAATTCTTTTGCATATGTTGCTGACAAGGTCTCCAAAGAATTTCTTAAGAAAAAAAGTTCATTTGATTCTCTAATTAAGCTGGCCTCCATCCTCTCCCCCAATTATCTTTTAAGACCAGCTATCTTCTCATCCGCTTTTCGAAGTTGTTGCTGGAGACCAGCAATTTCATCACTCCAGCCAATCTCGTAACTCTTGCATAAAGTTTTAGTAGCATGAAGTTGATTTTGAAGTTCTAAGAATCTCTAGACCAATCCCAGCCGGACTCCTCTCGATTGTTAGACCATGCCGAGCTTCCCTCCAACAATCGAACTTTTTTCTTTATCGTATTGAGCTCAACTTCAAGGGAGTAGTCCAGGACTTCTCACTTGCCCACTTCTTGATCTTTTGAGCTCTTCATTTAGGTGGAACTTCTTAGTATTATATTCTTGGAATAGTTATCTAGATGATTGATGCAAGCTATTAATTTCAGTAGTGACATTGGCATAGTTCTTCTCTAATTTTTTAAGCTTAGATTCAATCTCTCCCAACTTTTTCTTAAGATGATGAACCTCTCTCCTTAGGCTCTTTATATAGGCGTTCAAGACAACACCCTAAGATAGGGGGTTAGCTTCGATAAGAGACTGCGCTTGGAGCATGAAAACATTATAACATAGATTTCACAAAAAAAGAAATTCGCTATCAAAATAAACTTATCTTCATTAATCAAAATATTTTTTAAGTACATAAAAAAATAAATAAAAAGAAAGAATATAAATTAAGAGGTCTTAGATATCTGGGAGTGTTGACGAGCAGTCTGACGCAGCATCTGTCAGTCCCGACTCTTCATTAGTGGCCTCGATAGGGGGGATCTTGGCTGCAATAGTGGATGGTTCCACTTTGTCTTCAGGAACCCCTTCATACAAGAAATCAAGATCAAGCTTAGAAAACTTGCTAGTCACTCTGTCCTTGCAGAGCTTGAATCCTTTGTTGAAGGTCTCTTGGCTAAATTTGATGTTCAGATCTCTCATTTTGAAGGAGACCTTGAACTCGTCTAACGCTCGGGCTGTCGCCTTTGAGATCTGGCTCGAAATCTACTCCTTTAGTTCAGTAGCCTCGACTTCAACAATTCACCTTTGCTCTCCTTCTAGGCTCAAAGCGGTCTTCAACTCTGCTGATGTTTCTTTCTCTTTATGGAGCACTTCTTAGAGACCTTCGACCTCGATAGTTTTTTCCTTTAAAGAGCAATCGACCTTGTCTCTATCCTTAATTAGGCGCTTGACCTTAGCCTGATGATCCTCTTGGGCATTCACTAGCTCTAACTTTAAATGGTTCAATGATCTGATGTAGCCAAGTAGTTGGTGGCCCATCTATTTAAAATATATATATATCTATTTATATCTATATATATATGATGAAGAGGGTTGTGCGGATGAGGAAGCATTAAGAAATTTAAAGAAAAGGAGAAGGATGAAGTAACTACCTCAAGAAAGTATCCGAGTCAATCCTAAGCACATTGGTCAACATTAGCATCGATAATCCTATTTACGACTTCAAGGATGGTGAACCTATCAACCAAACCCCTAACGATTTCTTGATTGTTGAAGGGGTTCTCCTACAATTCTTCATCAGAGCAATTGGGCCCATTGCAGCAGACCTTCCACTGGGACTTTCTTAGGGCCCATTTAGTCCTCTTCTTCTCTACCTCTTTCACCCCTTCGATAGCAGGCTCTGAGACTTGGACCTCAGTAGGAGGGCTCAATGACATCGAAGGTCCGGCAACCTTGATGGTGGCACCGAACTCGGCAGTGGGAGGAGCCTCAACTTTAGGCACAACTTCAAGGGTATTCATGGCACTGACAGGAGCCACAGAGCTCAGAGCATCGACACTTGCCTTCTTTAAACTCTCACCCAGTGCCTTCCTTTTCCTCTTATGGGTCGGGAGCCCTCTTGTGAGCATTTTGACTGCCTTAGCATCCATTTCTGCAATGAAGAAAGGAGCATAGTTAAAAAAAAAAGAAGAAGAAGAGAAAACAAACAAGAATAAGGGGGTAACCCACAAACTCAGCCACATACCTGCTGGGTTCAGAGGGCTGAGGTCAAGGTTGAACAGAGTTTATTCTTTTATTAGCTCAAACACAAGGAGAGTTCGGTAATCTTTAATTTTGTTAACTGACTCTTGGTCCTCTCTTTCTAATCTCGGAGCTTGGTGGATTGAATCCCTCAGATTCCCTAAGGAGGGAGTCCTAAGTATAAGGTTCGATAAGAAACAAAGATGAACTTCTCTTTCCAATTATGGATAGAAAAGGGGGAATCCTTGAGCAATCCCATCTTGTCGAACTGGGGTGAAATATACCACCAGTCCTTTGCAGTAGGGTAACGCTTAAAAGTAAAGTAAGTTCAAAAAATTGAAATGATTGGCTGAACTTCGATGGATGCAGAGAGCAAGAAATTCTATTATGAACTTAAAGAAGTTTGGCACCATAGAAGCTAAGGAGATATTTAGAAAATGAAAAAGAGCTACAACAAAGATGGAGAGAGAAAGCCTTAGCCTAGCATGAAAGGCCTCCAAATTCAAGCAAAACTGACATGGAGGAGGGACGCAAGCTCAGCCACATGGTCCAGAAAGTTTCAACTCATACTCGGTCGGCACCCCATACTGGATCCTAATTAATGGCAAATCTTCAGTGGTTAAGAAATAAGGGATGATTTCTAGCATGAAATTTGGTTGAGGTGCTGTCCTAGGTTCAGCTTTCATTCTAATCTCGAAGTTTTGGAAGTTTGGATCAACCAAACTTCTAAAACTTCTAGAATCGAACTTTAGATTAAATTAAATCTAGTAAAATCTCCAAAAAACCTTGGAAAAAGTGATAGTGAAAGCCTGAAAAAAAAAATGGCAAAAACCCTCCTAGAAATGCCTAAAGAGAATCTAAAGAATATGAGAAAGCCAAAAATCAAGAGGACAAGGATGAGGGACTGACCTAAGTTGATCAAGAAACTCGAGGAGAAGATCAAAAAGATGATGGACAATAGAGATGAGCACCGACGGTCGAAGACATCGTGAAGGAATTGAAGCAACAAGGATGGGAAGTTCGGGGCGATGGGAAACGGAGGAAGGAGAGGAAGGAGTGCGAATGAAGGTGAGAAGCAACCAAAGAAGAAGAAGTTTAAATAAAAGAACAAAACTAGAGGAAGTTATGATTGTAGGACTTTTCAGCTAACCTTAACCCACCATGCATCCCACTTGCACCCGCCGCTCGATGAGACAATAATTATGCCATACTTACAGCTCCATGCTAGATGAATTTTTGAGAAAATTTATCCCTTCAAGTCATTCAACATTAAACTTCGACACCAATTCAAAAAAAGACAAAAGAATTCATTCTTCGAGAGTGAAAAGTTGAAAAGAAACTTCGACTGTAGCAATTTTTTTGTACTTCCATCATTCAAAATTCGAACTTGGGAGTATGGGGACAAATGTTGGGGGTAAAATGACCCCCACCGAAGTCTTTTCCAAAAGTCCTTAGCCTCCGACCTCCCTCCTATTAGAATTCATAAATCCCCTTAGTAACAAGTTCATACTACAGAACCTCTCAAAAGCACATAGAAATCCGACGACATGATCCTGAATAGTGAGAGAGAACTATTGTTATACTAACATCACCTTTTGACTAAAAATGAATGACAAGCTTGGAGCCTAGTCACACTTCTTTTGGATGAATTTCTTCAGTCACACTTCTTTTGGATGAACTCCTCCAGTCGTACTTCTTCTGGATGAATTCCTCCAATCGCATTTCTACCAGAATAACTCCTCTAGTTGCATTTCTTTTGGACGAACTTCTCCAGTCGTGTTCCTTCCGAATGAGCTCCTCCAGTAGCGTTCCTTCCAATCAAATTCCCTTTGGATGAACTTCTCCAGTCGTGCTCCTTCTGACAGCTCTCCTTTCAGTCGTGGACCTACTTAATCGCTACCATGCCTGTCAGCTAGAACCATCAAAAGGAACTTACTAAATCACTAGTGCACAACAATCGTTCTATGGAGGATGGAGCACAGAACTTCAAAACTCAATTCAGGGGGCATCTACTTGCATATAGCCCGAGAAGTTTTTGAACCTCTTAAAGCCACTAGATATTGCTCCCAACAGACCTCGATCGCTCATAAGTCCACCACATACACCAAAATCTTTGACCTACATCCGAACTCCAACTAAGGGATCTCCACTACCTACAAGTCACGACAAACAACAACTCATCCTCATAACAAACTCCACATGACTTGAGTAGCCCACTATCAGATGGTTATGGCTATCTCCATCAATTTATTACATGCTCTGTCTATAAAAGAGACCCTCCAAATATATTTCTTTCTAAGCTTTCTTCTCCTTTCCGTCACTCTGCTTCTCTATTTTCTAAGCAATCCATTCTAGTTGGCCAGAGAACTGACTTGAGCATTGGAGTATCCTGCCAGAGCCACCAACCTCTGATTTGGACTTTATTTTGCAGGTCCCGTCGACTACCTCACCTTTCCAACTCTAGCTACCTCCGACGTCCTCGCAGACTTCTACACCAATAGGTTTGACTGAAGATTAGGGATTGCGGTGGGTAATGAAGCAAAAGAGAAATGATCTGAATAGAAGAAGGATAGGGCATATGATAGTCGAGAGATCATTTTGGAGGAGGTTCAGTGCTATTTGGAAAGAAGTTACGGAGGGATTTTGGCAAGAAGGGATTTGGTGGGAGGGAAGGAAAGAATGCCTAGAAGGGTCACCCTTTGGGAAGAGAGGGAGATGAACAGGATTCATCGATTCATTTTTATTTATGGTAGAATAAAAAGACTAAAAGGCCCTAAGCGGCATCCCTTAGGTCATCCCTTTTTGAAGGGGGCGACCCAGGGGGCGTCCTATCTAATTAAAATATCCAGTTTAACTTCTTTTTGAACAAATTAATGATCAAACATAAGAATCAAGGGATTTTTGTCAAAGGAAAAGAGTGGATTATGTTTCAGGGGATCATTGATAGGATGATTTTGAGAAGGATCACTTGAGATCTCTAAGATAATGGATCCAAGATATCCAACTCCCTTCTAATTTCACAAAATTTATCTTCATTTAATGATTTTGTAAAGATGTCCACCAATTATTTTTTAAAGCAAACAAAGTCAATCAACACATTATTATTTTGTACATGCTCTCTTATGAAATGATATCTAATTTTGATGTATTTTGACCTAGAATATTGAATTGAATTTTTAGTTAAATTAATGGCATCAGTGTTATCACATCATATGGAAATGTTATTAAGTTTCACTCTAAAATCTTTGAGTTGTTGCTTAATCCACAAGATTTGAGCATAATAACTTTCTACTATAATGTATTCGGCCTCAATCATAGACAATGCCATCGAATTTTATTTATTGCTAAACCAAAAGATTAAGTTCAAACCAAGAAATTGATAAGTTTCACTAGTGCTTTTTCTATCTAACTTACATCCTGCAAAGTTTGCATCTAAGTATCCTATTAAATTTATGGATGATTATTTAGAATATCATAAGCCTAAAGTTTGAGTTTTATTTAAGTATTTTAAGATTCTTTTAACAGCATTTAAGTGAGATTTTTTAGGATTGGATTGAAATCTTGCGCACATATAAACACTGAATGTGATATCAGGCCTACTAGTAGTAGGATAAAGCAAGGATCCTATTATGCCTCTATGAAGCTTCAAATCAATACTCTTACCATTTTCATCTTGTCAAGCTTGCATGAAGGGCTCATAGGTGTGCCAATGCTTTTGAAAGTCTCCATTCCAAATCCTTTTAATAATTCTCTTGTAAACATGATTTGGCAAATGAAGATCCCTTCTTTAGATTGTTTAATTTGGAGTTTGAGGAAGAAAGTGAGCTCTCCCATCATGCTCATCTCGAACTCTCCCTACATAAGCTTGGCAAATTCTTGGCATAGAGTTTCGTTAGTGAATCCAAAAATAATATCATCAATATATATTTGTATCACAAGAATGTCATCAACCTTTCTTTTTATGGAAAGAGATATATCTACTTTTCCTCTTGAAAAATTATTTTCTAGCAAAAATTTACTTAATCTTTCATACCAAGCTCTAGGAGCTTGTTTTAAACCATACAAAGCTTTATTTAATTTGAAAATATGGTTTTGAAAACTATGGTTTCTGAAACCAAGGAGCTGCTCTGCGTATACTTCTTCCATAATAAAACTATTTAGAAAAGCATTTTTCACATCTATTTGAAATAATTTGAAGTTCATAAAATATGCATAAGCACATAAGAGTCTTATAACTTCTAGTCTAGCAATTGGTGCAAAATTCTCATCAAAATCAATTCATTCTTATTGGTTATACCCTTTAGCTACTAGTCTTGCTTTGTTTCTTATGACATTTTCATTTTCATCTAATTTATTTCTAAATACCCATTTAGTTTTAATTATGGGATGATCTTTTGGTCTTTTAACTAAGGTCCATACATTATTTCTTTCAAATTGATTAACTTCTTCTTGCATTGCATATATCCAATTATGATCTTTTTCAGCTTCATTAATAATTTTTGGTTGAAAATGAAAGACCAAGGCTAAATAATTATTTACATCTCTAAGTGAGGATCGAGTTCTTACCCCATGTATAGGATCACCAATGATGAGTTCTTTAGGACGATTGTGAACATACCTCCATCCTTTTGAAAAGTCATTTGTACCTTTCGATTGTTCTGGTTGATCTTGTTGTTTCTCATCTTCATCCTTCTTTTTATCTTCAAATTTTTTATCATTTTGAATTGATGACTCCTTTATAGTAAGCTCATTCATACCTTAAATAATTTGACCTGCATCATCAATACCATCTCTCTTTCTTGTTGGAAGATTATTAGCTCCATAAAAAACAACATATATTGATTCTTTTACAACTAAGGTCCTTTTATTGAATACTCTAAAAGCTTTAGTAAAAGTAGAGTAACTAATTTAGCATCAAATTTTCCTAACTTATGTTTATTATTATTTAAAATAAAACATCGACAATCAAAAATATGAAAATATGCAATGTTGGATTTTCTTCCTTTCCAAAGTTCATAAGGTATTTTATTTAAAATTTATCTAATTAGATTATAATTTAAATATAATATACCATGTTGATTACCTCCATCCAAAAATATTTTAGAAGATGGCTTTCACATAGCATGGTACGTGTCATTCTTCAAGTATCCTATTTTTTCTCTCTACTATCTCATTTTGTTGGAGTGTCCTAAGAGCAGAAAAATTATGATTAATGCCCTTTTCATCATAAAACTTTTCAAAGTCATAATTTTCAAACTCAATTCCATGATCACTTTGAATTTTGAGAATTAAAAAATCTTTTTCATTTGAAATTTTTCAATAAAACTTGGTAAAAGCTAAAAAAGATTAATCTTTTGATGTCAAAAATAAAATCCATGTAAATCGAGAGAAATCATCAATAATCATAAAATCATATCTTTTTCCATCTAAGCTTGTTATTCTAATGGATCCAAATAAATCCGTATGTAATAATTCCAATGGTCTAGATGTTGAAACAATATTTTTAGTTTTGAATGAAACTCTAGTTTATTTTTCTAGTTGACATACATCACATATTTTATCCTTTTCAAAATTTAGTTTAAGTAGGCCAACAACTAAATCTTTTTTGATAAGTTTAGAAAGAGAGTGCATACTAATATGTGCGAGATTACGGTACCAAAGCCAACTAATATCACTAATCTTGTTATTCATAGCTACTAAGCATTGCATGTTTTGCAAAGATAAATCATTCAAGTATACCATGTAAATATTGCCATGCCTATATCTAATAAATCTTATGCCATCATTGTTTGGACTAGTTACAATGCACAAAGTAGGTTCAAATATAATTTTAAAACTCCTATCACAAAATTGACTAATACGTAAAAGATTATGCTTGGGACCAACTACTAGTAAAATATTTTTAATAAATATGGAGGAAGAGATACTAATGTTACCTACTTCAATGATCTTTCCTTTGTCATTATCTCCAACGATGACCATCCCTCCATCTTTAGCTTCAAGAGTGATGAATTGAGATTCATCATCCTTCATCTTTAGCTTCAAGTGTGATGAATTGAGATTCATCACCGGTCATATATCTTGAATATCCACTATCAAGATATTAATTATTTTTTGATCCTCGGATTGCAAGACATACCTACAAAGAAAATTAAATTTTAATTTTAGATATCCAAGCTTTCTTGGGTCCTTTTTGGTTAGTCATAATGGTTCTTTTAGGAACCCACATCATTTTTACATGAGAGCTACCAAATTTATTAGAGTAGTATGCCAAAAATTTATGGCCTGATTTACCATAGCTGAAACATGAAATAGCATTTTGAGGAGAGTTCATAAATATGTTCTGCAAAAATTTTTATTTCTTTAGTAGATTATAACCAAGACCAGCTTTGTCATAAATAGCCCTTTGATTTTCTAGAATTATATTTAATTTACTTGAACGTAAAGTAAATTTATCTACTATAGGTTTCTGCTTATTTACTTTAATTTTTAAGTTCTGATTTTTTTGAATTAAATTTTTATTTTCTACTAAAATTTCTTCTTTTTCTTTGAGTCAGCATTGGTTTTGCTTTTTCAGCTCTTTATTTTTTAATCCTAGCTTCTTTAGATCATCTAATAGATCATTAAAAGCCTCTTGTAGTTCATCAATCATAAAGTTATTTGAAGGTTCAAATGTTATCTCATTTTCGTGTTCCATGAGACAAAGATTGGCTTCTTTATGGGTGTCATCATCGAAGCTTGATTCATCACTATTGCTCCATGTTGCCATCATAGCCTTCTTTTTTAATTTCTTAGGGGCCTTCTTAAGTTGAGGATAATCAAATCTGAAGTGCTCCAGCTTCTTGCATTTATAACATATAAAGAGCTGCTCTTTTTCTTTTTCTTTACTTGGCTCCTCCTTATTTATTGGCCTTCTTCTTAGTCCTTGCCTCATTTTCTTCATGAATCTATCAAATTTTTCGATGCTTAGAGTAAGCTCTTCATCTTCATCTTCATTGTTTGATTGGTCTGAGTCTTTCTCTTCTTGAACAGTGGATTTGAGAGCAATAGTCTTCTTCTTTTTGATTTTTTATTCGCTATGTTGCCTCATGGTGAGTTCATATGTCATAAGTGACCCGAGAAGCTCCTCCAATGGTAGGATATTAAGATCCTTTACCTCTTGAATTTCTATGACTTTAGCTTCCCAAGTTCTTGGTAGAGACCTAAGTACCTTTCTCACAAATCACTATTAGTGTAGGACTTACTAAGACTCTTATGTCCATTAATGATATTGATAAAATGAGTAAACATTTGGATAATGGACTCATCAAATTCTATTTTGAAAAGTTCATATTTATAGACAAGCATATTGATTTTAGACTTTTTTACTTGATCTATACCTTCATGGGTTATCTCTAGTCTATCCCATATTTTCTTAGTAGAATTACATGTAAAAGTTTTATTAAATTCATTTACATCTAGAGCACAATATAAAACATTCATAGCATCTGCATTAAGTTTTGCCATCTTTTTATCAACCTCATCCCACTCATTTTTAGGTTTGGAAATGTCCTTTCCATCAATTTATTTTATGGGTGAGTGAGTCCATTCACTATGAAATTCCACATGTCATGTTTAAGAGCTTGAATAAAAATCTTCATTCAAGCTTTCCAATAGATATAATTTGACCAATTGAAAAATGGAGGTCAGTTTGTGGATTATCCCTCGATAAGTGAAGTGCCAACTTGAGTTGCCATAGATCTTTAGCTCTTGATAGTGAAATTAAGAAAGGGCTAGAGCATCAGGCTCTAATACCACTTATTGTCCAACTATGCAACCCAAGAGGGGGGGTGAATTAGATTTTTTAAAAAAATTTAAACTCAAAAATAGAATTGCAAGATGTGCTTTCAAAATTTTAAATGAAGTGAGGTGAGTTAGGTAAGTAAGATGCAAGAGCTTGATTTAAAAGAAAAAAACATAAACACAATAGTGCAAGTAAAGAGGAAGAAGAGAGAATAATACAAACAAGATGATTTATAGTGGTTCGATGCCAACCTTGCACCTACATCCACTCCCCAAGCTCTTACATGGAAGTTTCAATCCACTAAACATATTCAATTGAATACAGTGTCGGATGCTCCGACCCTAGCTATCCCAAGCTAAACACTTATTTTTGAGTACAAGGCAATCCAAAACACTCTGATTTAAGGGTCGGATCAACCTTCCCAAGCTTTAAAAATCTCCCAAAAACTTGAGTACTAAAATAGTGAATAGAGTTTGAAAAGATATATAAGTTTAGAATAACTAGCTCTTAAATGAGCACAATAAAGCTTTAAAAACTTTTTACATAATAGAAAGCTTTTAAGAATCCTCTCAAAATAATTGAAGACTTGAATGCACGTTGGAAAGGTGGTTGAGCTTGAAATCAATGCTTCTCTTAGGACTGAGTTTTCATTGAGCTGAATATTCTCTTAATTTTTTTCTTATTTTTCTTTCTTTTTGAATGGTTTTAAACCTTCACTCAATGCTGAGAGATAAATAGTAGCCATTTGTAGCCATTGGAGATCATTTGAGAAGCATTAAACATACCAAATGGGAGAAGAAAATAGTTGTTTTAGGATTTTCTGTCGCAAGGGGTCGCCCCTAGAAAATGGTTGCCCCATGCGATGCCCCTTGTGCAACAGGCGAGCAATGACAAGTTTCTATATTTTTTTGTAGAACCTTCAAGTAGTGCCCCACGGGTCACCCTTTTTTCATGGGGTACCCTAGAGGTCATCCTTTTTTGTGTGCTAGTTCCAATTCTACATGCTGGTCCTATGTGCCGTTATGCCACATTAAAAGGATCGACCTAGGGGTCATCCTCTTTTATCCAAAATACTATATCTTCACTTTCAAGCTTCTAAATAATTTAAAAATGTTTCCAAATAAATTGACATCATCTTGAGAGTTCTTGAAGCTTTCGAAAAATTTTGATTTTTGCTCTAACTTAAGTAAATTTAAATTTGACCATGTTTAACCAAATTTTTGCAATTACAAAAATTTTTGAAAATTCTAAAATAATTTTAAAAATATGTGCAAGAATAGAAATCATTAGTAACCATCTCAATTATTTTATACTCATCAAAATCAATCCTAGGATAACAAAATATTTGCAGACAAAAAGGCTGACCTAGGTCTGATAAGTGCTTGTTCATAGGGTACCCCAAGAAAACTAGGGATTGTTACTTCTACATTGTTGAAGAGCAAAAGGTGTTCATCAACAATAGGATAGCATTTTTAGAAAAAAAATTTCTTATGAAGGGAATAGCTATCTCTAATGTTAAGCTTGGTAAAGTTCAATAGGTGAAAAAATCAACACATTCTAGTAAATCTGCAAAACTAGATTTGATAAGATCAAACCCAGAGCCTATTGTAAAGGCACCCTTAAGGAGATTCGATAGAGTACCATATCAACCTGATAGATACTATGATTTCTTGGTCTAGGATAGAGATCCTATTGAACTCGATGAGAAAGATGAGGATCCAATCATCTACATGGATGCCATTTAGAGGTCTAATTTTGATAAGTGGCTAGAAGCCATGAAGTTCGAAATAGAGTCCATGAAGGTCAACAGTGTATGGACAACAGTTGATCCACCTGAAGGGATAAAATTCAATAGGTGTAACTAGATTTTCAAAAGAAAAAAGTGCGCAGATAGAAAGGTGTAGATCAATAAAGTCCATCTGATTGCTAAGGGATATCATCAGCATTTTGGCATTAACTATAAAGAGACATTTTCTCCAGTGGCAATGCTCCAATCCATTCGAATAATGCTTGTGATAGCAACACACCTAAACTATGAGATCTGGCAAATGGATATGAAGATAGCTTTTCTAAATGTAGAGCTAGATGAAGAGATGTATATAATATAGCTTGAGGGATTCACATTCATAGACAAGTCCAAGGTGTGCAAGCTTTAGAGATCCATCTATGGATTGAAGCAGGCATCTTGGAGTTGGAACATGTGTTTTGATAAAGTGATCAAAATGTATGGCTTCATTAAGAATGGAGAGAAATCCTGCATGTATAAATGGGCTAATAGTTCTTTAGTTGTATTTCTTATACTGTATGTGGATGATATTCTCTTAATTGGAAATGACATCCATGTATTACAGGGAATAATGGTTTGGCTGTCGTTTCAATTCTCCATGAATGACTTGGAAGAAGCTTCCTACATCCTAGGAATGAAGATCTATAGAGATAGATTTAAAAGAATGATTGGGCTATCCCAGTCTACGTACATTAATACCATGCTAATACATTTCAATATGATGAATTTTAAGAAAGGCTATCTTCTGATAGGCCATGAAATTTTTCTTTCGAAGAAAAATTATCCAACAACTCCTCAAGAGTGAGAGTGTATGAGTAGGATTTCATTTACTTCAGTAGTGATTTCTATTATATATGCCATGACGTGTATGAGATCGGATGTGGCATACTCACTAGGAATAGTGAGTAGACACCAGTCTGATCCGGATGAGAATCACTGGAAGGTTGTAAAGATAATCCTAAAGTATTTTAGAAATACTAAGAATTAGTGGCTCATTTATGGAGATGTTGACTTAAAACTTGTGGGATATACTAATTTCAGTTTTTAGTCGGATCATGATGATAGTAAAAGTGTGTTAGATTATGTATTTATCTTGAATAATGGAGCAGTCTACTAGAAAAGTTTCAAATAGCACACTATGGCCGATTTTGTATGCGAGGCAGAGTACGTCGTTGCATCCGATGCTACAAAGGAAGTTGTGTGGCTGTAGAAGTTTATCAGCAAGCTGGGAGTGGCACCCTTCTTAGATGGTCTAAATCTGCTTTACTGTGATATCAGTGCACCAAGCATATTCTGCATCACTGTCATCTCATATGAGAGATCATGGAACAAGGTGACGTCAAGCTTCAGAAAATCAATGAAAAGGAGAACGTAGCTAACCTATTAACTAAAGCCCTCGGAATCAAAGAGTCTGATAATCATAAATGGAAGATGGGTATTCGACACTATTTTGATTGGCTTTAGTCTAAGTGGGAGTTGCTGGGTATTATATCCTCAAGCCAATCATCTATGTTGTAGATGGTTGAGCTGTATATAATTTATACTTAAAATTATAAATAAATAAAAATATTATTCTGGCATTTCATCATGTTTGTGCATCTTCCTATAATGAGCTCTTTTATGATGAAGTCCTTAGTACTATTTAGACTCGATAGAGAAGGATTTATTATTTAGTCCTTAAATTTGATCATGATCAAATGATACATTGTTACCCAGGATGACAACATTATCAAGTGCAAATTATTGCATGTCATATGGGTTGGTTGTCCTCTTAACCAAGGAGTATGGAGATATTGCTATGGCATGTAGGTGAAATATAGCGGTATATTTTACTAATCATGATCCAACTACGAAGCTCTCTACTGTCAAGAGTTGCTCACGAAGGATATAGATATAAGTATCCCTTAGACTTGAGATCACCATGGTAACTTGCAAGCAACTCACTGTACTTTGGTACCAAACTATTTGAATTTCTAATTTAGAGATAGAAGGTTACTGGGTATAGTTAGGTACTTGTTTAGTTGATGCATGAGTCAAAATGGGATTGATCCCTCCAAGTGTTGGAACAAATGCATAATTGTATTTTAGTTTAGCAAAACCTCATTTGAGGTAGTCCATTCGATGGATACTAAATTTTGAAATATAATATAGATAATTAGAAATACAGTAACCATATGCCACAGGTTCATGGATGTTGCGATGCAACTATTCAAACTATTCGAACGTTGGGTATGGTCACCTCGATTGGTATAAAAATTAGTTTCTGTGCTACTAGCTTAGAATTTGAACTTATGGGCTTGTACATAATAGGAATTCTTACTTGATCTAATATCTAATCAAGAGTTTCAATGATCTATGACTCTATGGTCAAGAGTCCCACTGGACTAGGACTCTATGATCGAAACTTTCACTGGACTGAAACTCTACCTTCATGTGTCCTACTAGACTGAATCTCTGATATTATTGGAGGATTAATTAGCAATTAGATTGCTAATTAGCTCAATTTGATTGAGCAATAAGCATTTGATCAAATTTGATTGAATATGATTCGATTGGGTTTGATCAGATTAGGCTATGAGATGATCTAATCGCTATGAAAGATTGGATCCTGATTTGATCAGGATCTAGATCTAACTAATTTTTAATATAACTAAAATTTTATTAAGTTGGGTTAAGCTTAATTTGATTATATTTGATCTAGTCTAATTGGATCTAGATAAATTGGTTTGGTTGAAACCAATTTGAACAAGTCAAATTAGACTTGAATTTTGAACTCCCTTGTCCGTGTGCCACCTTGGCTTTGACCCACACACATTATGAATATGCATGAGAATTCCCATGCCCAGAAGTAGGTTTTAGTGCCCCCCTCTTTCTACCTTTGACCTAGTCTAAGTGTTGGACTAGTTCAAATTAAGTTGAATTTTGAATTCAACTTAGATGGTCAGTGGTTGAAACTTATCTCTCCCTTATTTCATTTCCATGCATCCCTGGGAGTTTTGTCACACCTTTTCGGAGTGTTTCCAGCATGGGCATGTAGAAGGAGAGTCCTTCTACATGTCTCCCACTTGGATGAGGCATTAGAAATGGATAAGACCCAATTCAAATTTGAATTTGGTTGGGAGGTTGAAACAAGTTCAACCTCCAAACCATATCCTATCCACATGCATTTCATATTGATTGTCACAATTTTAAAATCAAAAAATTTGTGTGGGCATGCATGAGTGTGAGGAGAGTTTTTGGAGAGAGAACATTAGGTTGGGGGGGTACATTTTGGGCGTGAGAAATTTAGAAAAGAGAGATAGGAAGAGTCCTATGCCATTCAACCTTCCCACATGCCATTCTTTTGATTTCTTATTTTTTCCTTATCACCAATTCAAAATAATTCTAAGAATGGGTGCAGGAAAAGAGGAGAGTCCATCTACTAATGAAAAATATTGTCACAATAAAAAATGTAAAATGTGGGCGTGTGGAGTTCTCTATGCGCCAAGGTTTTTTAAGGTTTGTTCTACTCATTGCCTTTCTTTCTTAGATTAGATCTATGTGAGATTAGCATTTGATTTTTTGTATGAAAGGTGTTTCACATAAAATCACTGAGAGGGCATAAGAACATCTTGATGAGTGATCTGAGTGCTAGAAAATCCTGAGAGTTGGACTCTAGGGTTTCGAGTGTCGGTAGCCCTAGGTTTTCGACCTAGGTTTCAGGTTGTGAGATTGAGTGCTGAGAGCATCAATCTCCACCTAAATTTCCACACACCTTCATCATCCTCTAAGTTATATCTTCTAGCCTTCTAGAGCATCCAAAAGATCGGGATAAAGGTGGTTGATCGGATTGACCAAGATCGACCATCGAAGGCTCCGAAGAGAAGCTAGCACTCCAGTGGAGCTGGTCAGGACCAAGAGCTTTGTGTGGACTAATCGTAAAGGTTGGATGACTATGCAGCTACATCACGATGCGATGAGGATTTTTCCAATGATTTTGGATTGCGGAGATGGGCTACCCATGCTCAAGTATCATTTTCTGAACATGAGTAGATCAATAGATGCGATTTACTAATTTTATGCATTTAATTTTCTATTACATATAAGCATGTTTAGATCCTAGTATAGGATTTTTGATATGATCATGGCATGTATAAATTTAATATTAGATTAATTTTAATTTTTACTATATTTAAATTTTAAAAAAGTTTCAAAAAGCATGCTCAAAATCCTGCATGGTTTCCATCATATTGGAGATGGAAGACCAGTTCTAGTTCTAGTTTTAGGATCTTAAAACTTGTATTTGAGTCTTATACCATCATTTTTAGTAATTGTCATTTTTGTCCTAGTTTCTTTTTGAATATCATTTCTATAGACCTTTTGACCAAAAATAATTATGAGATTTGAATAAAAAAAGAATTTTATAATATCATTTTGAATGATGTTAGTATATTTTCTAGATATTTGAGCAATGGAATCTATATAATATCACAACCTATTAATGTTGCCTACTCCACTAGCAAGCACCCTAGATTAGATAATGTGTCTAATATTTATATATGGCATTGTATGCTAGACCACATCAATAAGAATAGGATAAATAGGTTGACTCAAGTGGAAGTCCTCGAAATCAGTGATTGTGAATCACTCCCAATCTATTGGTCCTGTCTTCTTGAAAAAATGACCAAGTCATCTTTTACTAAAAAAGATAAGGGAGCCACTAAGCTCTTTGGTCTAGTACATACTAATGTATGCGGACCTATGAGCACAAGTGATAGAGCTGGATATTTCTACTTCATCACTTTCATAGATGACCTATCCAAGTATGAGTATATCTATCTGATGAAACATAAGTTGGATTTATTTGAAATATTCAAATGACTTTGAAATGAAGTCAAAAAATAAATTGAAAAGAGTATTAAAGCTCTTCAATCTGATTAAGGGGATGGATACCTTTCTAATAAGTTTCTCACATATTTAGAAGAGAATAGGATTGTCTCCCAATGGACTCCTCTAGGTGAAGGAACCAGTTCAAGGGTTTTAGGACTAGATCTTGAAATTTTTTTTAAATCAAGCAGTGAAAGACTAAAATAAATTAAAATTTATTTTATAAAGATTAGACTCTCTCTAGATCTAAGATTCTATTACATGATTATAGTATGAGATTAAATAAAAAATTAAAAATAATAGAAAAAAAATATGTTGATCATATCAACATGCATCTACACTACATCTAATATAGGTATATAATAATAGATCAGATCCATATTATCTATGCAAGTTAGATATTCTAACTTGCTGATCTAGGCTGAAGGATGAAGCTTCGAGCCACACATGCATCTAGCCTCTAAGAGATGTTCATACGAACTCACGAACCTCGATCAGAAGTCCAATGTAGAAAATTAGCATAGTATGCTAGTACTGTGCTGATCCTTCTTTAACGGTCGATCAAGTGCTTCCTTCTTCAAGATATGGATACTCCAAAATATTAGAAGAAAGGGAAGAGACTTTCAATCTAAAACAACACTCAAAAATGTCTATGAAAGAGGAGGAGAAAGGAAGAGCAAAAGATCCTAGAAGAGGACCCTCTCCTTCTCTTTTCTCTCACCTAGACACTTAGATTGGTGTCTATGAAATCCCCATGCCCTAAGGGTCTCTCTCTTTGATTTTCTCATGCCCAAGACCCCTCTCAATGATCTAAAAATTATAAAAAAATTATTCTAAAATTTTTTAAAATAATAATATATGGAAGAATCCTTGTCTAGGTCAAATACCTAGATAAGAAATGTCCAAATTGGGCAAGACAAGAGGCGCCCAACTCTTGGATGCCCCCTCCTTTTTCGTTGGCGTGGACCACCCCTTTTTGTCATACAAAAAGTCTCCTTTTTCAACCAAAAATTCTAGAAGAAAATAGGAAGTGGATGGCACTTTATGGGAGGAGTTTTGATTTGTTAGGATTCTATCATATAGAATTCAAAACCACAATAACCTACCTTCTATTGACTTGGTCCACAACTTAATTCCATGTAAGAGAGAAGGAAAGCAAGTGGGCATGTGTGAGGACCTAAGGGAAAGGATTTTCCATGAAAAAATCCTAAAAAATAGGCGTGGAGGCATGGGGTGGGCATGAGATTTCAAGTGGCGCAAGGAAAGAAGTCCTAGTCTCACTAGGACTTCTAATTTGACTTGATCAAATATGATTTTTGAACCAAATTAAATTAAAATTAATTAAATCTAATTAAAATAAATTTTAATTTAATTAAAAATCTAATAAAATTATATTAAATTTAATTTAATTCTAATATAATTTTTTAATCAAATTAAAAAATTGGATTAATCCAAGTCCTAGTTGAGCTAGGATTAGTTCTTCCTTACACTTGATTTATCCAATAAACTGATTGGACTTAATCCAATCAAGCCCAAACTAAATCTAATTAAGTTATATTTAATTAGATTTAATCTAACTTAATTAAATTAAGCTAATTAGCAATTAAATTGCTAATCGATCCTTTTGCAACATTTGCACTAGGTTAAACATCAATCGTATTGATCGTTTAACCTTAAAATGATTCTCAATCATTGATCAACCATTTGATTGGATCATGAACTCTAATATGTGTGACCCCATAGGTTCGAATCTAAGTCGATAGTATAAAAATAAATTTTTATACCAATCGAAGTGATCATCTAGCAATGGTACCCGATGGTCGGATAGGTCGAATGTGTAGAACAACATCCTTAGAATCCTTATGGATATAGTTTTCATATAATTCATCCTCTTGACCAAAATGCTCATAGGACACCTTAAAGTTCAACTATCAACTTTGATTAGGCTATCCACATTATATTTCAAAATACCAAAACCATCTCGTGGATTATCTTGGCCAAGTTTTTGCTATATTGAAATATAGTGATACACTGTTCTCCAACTCTTGGAGTGGTCAATCCTATCTTGATCATATACCGACTTCACAAGTATTTGACTGTACCCAAAAATTTTTTATTATTGAATTAGAAATTTAGTTAGTTTGGTACCAAAGCATAGTGAGTTGCTTGCAAGCCATTGAGGTGATCTCAAGTATATGGAACACTTATACCTATATCCATCAGAGGTATTCTCGACAGTAGAACATTATTGAGTTGGTCATATTCAATGATGATGTACCCTTATATCTCACCTATATGCTATATTAGTGTCTTCATACTTCTTGGTTAAGAGGATAACCAACCTATATGACATACAGCAACCTATGCTTGATAGATGCTATTGTCATAATTAACAGTCTATCATTTGGTCATGAACAGTTTTAAGGACTAATCGATAAATACTCTCTTTATCAAACCTAAATAGTTCTAAGAACTTCATCATAATAATGAAGTTCGTTAGAAGATGAAAACTTATGATGAAAAATATCAAAAATATATTTTATTAATTAATAAATCAATTATAATTACAATAAGCTCAACCATCAATAGGCTGACGATTGTCTTTGGAATATATTTTTCATCATTAGCAACCCCACAGCAAAATGGTGTGTCTGAAAGAAAGAATCAAACTCTGTTAGACATGGTCTAATCCATGATAGATTTTGCTAGCTTGCCAATATCCTTTTGGGGATATGCACTCGAATCTGTTGGCTATCTTTTAAATAGGGCTCCGAGTAAGTCTATTATTAAAATTCTATATGAGATATGGATAGAGTGCAAGCCAGTACTCTCACACCTTAAGGTTTGAGGGTGCCCAGCTTACATCAAATATTTAATAATAGATAAACTTGGACCTAGGTCTATAAGTGTACTTTCATAGGATACCCAAAGAAACTAAAGGATATATTTTCTACCATGCTGATGAACAAAAGATGCTCGTCAGCCTTAAGATAATCTTTTTAGAAAAGAAATTTCTTAGTGAAGGAATTATTGCCTTTAAGGTTAAATTATACGAAGTTCAATCGATAGAAAAGCTGACATAATTGGCTGAACCTGAATTAGATTTGATTAAATCAAATTCGAAGCCCAGTGTACCTACACCATTAAGATGATCTAGTAGAATATTTGCAAGCTCAAGTATGGTGCTTTCAAGCCTTGAAAGTAGGTGAAGAGAGGCCAAGAAGTGAATGGAACCAATCATCCAAGAGCTTCAGCCAATATTTTAGTCGAGCTAGCTCAATTCCTATCAAAGCCAGCCCAAGCAGAAGTCAAACCAGCTCAAATCCTAATAGAGCTATCTTGAGTAGAAGATTAGAAGGTATATCGGACTGACACATTGGATGTAACACCCCACTCCTAAATCTGGATGATGGTGCCATACCCCATCCTTATCTAAAGGTTAGGAAGATTTCTAATCTATAACTAAGCTAAGATATCATTTATACCTACTCAATACAATTATCTCAATTTTCTTTCAACCACAAGCTTTCAAATTAACCTCTTAATCTACTAATTCAACTCAATAATTTACGTAAGCAAATCCAAGGCTCCATTCATAAAACAAATTAAAACATATACATATAATAGTTTTTGGTCTAACTATTTCAGCTATACAATACTTCTCAAAATATATTTCTTTTACAAATCAATTTCACAAAAATACTTCCTCCTCTCGTGGTGCCAATACACAAGCTAAAATATACTTCCAACCATAGCTACTTCAAAACTACAAGTAGAAAGAGTGAGGGGTGAGACTTGGGGAGTCTCAATGAGTGTATCCAACTATTAATGAAAAACGTGCTGTACTTATTATATTGCAATGCATAAAAAGTTTCAACAAGCTGCTAAACAATTGCATAAAATAAATATGAATCACATAAAAAGTTCTTGTAAAGCATAAACCTTTGCTTACCACTAATGATACCACAGTAATATATTTCCATAGGATCTCGCATGAGTAATTGTACCATAGCCGCACTCTAACATGGAGCAACCAGCATAATCATAAATGGACCAATTCTATGGATAGCCTATCTTATCACCAAAAGGATAATATTCTTATGAATAGACCAATCCTATGGGCAGCCTGCCTTATCATAAAAGGAGAACACATTTTCATAAGGTTCTTATGAGCAGCCTGCCTTCTTACTAGAAGGACAACATGCTCTCATAAGTACTACTTTTATTGAGAACAACACACTCTCATAGGATTCTTATGACTAGCCTATCTTATCACCCAAAAGGATAATACACTCTCATAAGTATACCATCCCTATGAGTAGCCTTTCTCAGTGTTAACGGAACAATACACTCTCATAGGGTTTACCCTTCCTATGAGTAGCCTGTCCATGCTCACAAACATTAATAAGCACCATGGCACATAAATAAAAATCAACCATACACAAGATGAAACTATATAAGATATCACCATGAAACATATTTAAAATCACTAAATCATGCTCTTAAGACCATGTGTACATATGCTTGCTTATGAATTACACAAAAGCTATCTAGAAACCATTTCTTGTTTTTATAGTTTTCAGACCATATGTATATAAAATCAACATAAGCTGCAAAGTATCAAGAGAATATCTTTCTTTTCAAATAATATCTTTACTTAACAAAGTATAATAAAAACACCATAGAAAGGTGGAATTCACTCACCGCAACTGGCTACTGATTAGTTGGCTTACTCAAGCACCTATTTCAATTCTTTTCTTTTTCTATAATAACAATAAACATTGATTAAATTCATACCATGTGATTTGAAACCAAAATTACACATATTTTATATTCTTTCTTGTTCTTTAGATCTTCTAACTCTTGCTTTTGTTCCACCTTATTTGCTTCAGCTTAGGTTTAACTAAAACTTTACATAAACATCAAGAATTCCAAACATTAAACTATATTTCTATTCTTACAATTGGTTTTAAATTTGGTTACTACTATTTCAACTCTCAGCTAGATTCTTTAAATAGTTTCAGCAAGATATATGTAGCACAATTTATCTTCTAACTTAGCTTAAATTGCATAACTTGCTTTACTACAATATCCCATCTAATGCTAATACTTCAAAGATCTATTTTAACCTAATGTAGAGCTTAAGAATTTTACCTCAAGTGATTAAAACACTGCTGCTAGCCAAGCATAGATTCTTTCCTTTCCGACTTTAGTAACTTCTTTTCCTTTCAATCAATTTTTACTCAATCCTCTCTTTCTAGGTGAATTCTCCTTGATTTTCTACTAAGGAACCCACATTCTATAGCTCTCTGCACTCCTCTCTCCTCTCTATTTTACTTCAGGACCACAAACCATGTTAAAAAAATTGATAGACACCTCTTAGAAAAAGGATAGTTTAGAGAAGAAGTTTGCAAGGTGTCAATTCAAGAAAATCTCATAAATTTCTAATCCACTGAGGTGTTACCCAGCTAAATCTCTAGCCCGTTATTTATATTTCCAAGCTGCTCAATCATCCCACCAAAATTTAGTTTAAATTCATAACTTAAAACACTCTCGACTAAACCTACTCCCAAGAATTTCTGTGATTTGTGTCGACACATTAGGAAAAAGGGTCAACACCCCAACACAGGTTAGCCCCTAGATCTGCCCTTTTTTCAAATAGGTCATTCCATTAGTCGACCTCTGAGTCGGCCCTTCACACAAAAGTGTCGACACCTCACCAAAACAAGTCGACTCCAAGGTGTACCACGGCAAATCTTTCCAAAACTTTTTCTCTATTTTTCTGAGATAGTGTCAATACCTCTTGGAGAAGTGTCGACCCCTTCTCCCGGCTTTCAAAAGTTTCAGTTTCATACTCTACTCACAGCTTTACTCAATACTCTACTTATTTAGATATATATATATATATATAAAGTTAACTCCATTAACCTTAAAACATAAACGTAAATAAGGAACACCCCTCTATTTAGAATCAATGAAAATATTAGAAAAATCAAAATCCCTAAGAATAAGTACCAAAATTTGGGTTATAGTTTAAATTTTTCAAAATCCAACACTTTTAAAACTTTCCTCCTTCAAAATGAATAGATTAAAGGATCTCAAAATTCATTAAAAATCACTTTGTAACTCACTAACCTCTAAGGATCAATTACCATCAATTTTGATCTCAAGAAAATCCATATTTCACATAGCTCCACATACAAGTGCTAGCTTCCAGACTAAAGAAATTTTCAGGACTCAAAATGATAGATGGTCACAATTTATAGTCGAATAGCTCAAATATACCATAAATAACTACCATGCCACATATGCACAAGCATAAATCTTTTAATTCCTTATTTTACTGATTTGGGATGTTACATTGGAAGAGTTGACTCCATTTCTTAGAGAGGTAGATCGAGCTGCAAAATAGAAGATAGTCATGTCTATCGAGCCAGCTCAAACCTAAGAGTGCCAGCTTGAGCAGCAGAGCAGAGAATGGTGATTCGAGCTCTTGTAGGAGACATTGTGGTCAAGCCGGCCCAACTGCTGACCCATCTAGCTCATGCGGTGAATAGAAGAGTACGTGATTTTTGTTCTAGCTTAGGATTGGATAAACCTAGGGACATATAGCCTTGGTTTGTGACGTCCTAAGGGGCTAACATTTGGATTGGACTAGGATTGGTTCAATGGGTGCATGCATGTGAGACATGGATATACATGGGCTTAAAGAGTGCATCACATTAGGTTAGCTAGGGAAGCTTTTTGGGTTGTGTCACTTTGACCAGGTATATATACTCTATATTGAATTTATGAGCATAATGAATTAAATATAAGCCCTTTTCTCCCTAAAAAAGTCTTTCTTGCTCTTTCATTCTCCCTCTCTTCTTCTCCATCATGCCTTAAGGTTTGCTAGGATTTGATAGAACACCGCCATCTCTTTCCTCGGATTCTTGTTACTATTTTTGCAATCATTAAGTAGCAAGGATTATTCCCATTAGATTGGTATCAGAGCCCTGGTGTTAGATCTGGCGATGAAAAGGTCAAAGTTTCTTTTGGTATTGTGGTAAGGTATTGAATAGATTCCCTTGAACACTGTTTTATATCTTGTGTTTGGTTATTGAAAATCTAGTTGGGATGGCATCAAGTACCATCAAGATAGACTTTAGAAAGTTCGATGGTAAGAAAAACTTCATGCTTTGACAGCAAAGGATGAAGGATTTGCTAGTGCAGAATAGAATCTATAAGATCTTGATTCAAAAAAGATAGGAAAAGATTTTTGTTAAAGACTGGAAGGAATTTGAAGAGATAGCCTTAAGGACGATTAGGATGTGCCTCACTAATAAGGTTCTACTATTGATTAACATAAAAACCATACCGAAGGGACTTTGTGATAAGAGCACGATGTTGTCATTAGGACATCATATTTATCAGTTTAATTCTGACTTCTAAAAAATGATTAAAAATATGTAGATAGTAGCGAGTTGGGTTGAATCCATAAAAAAAGTAGTATTTTAGTTTTAAAATTTTTGATTTTTATAAAAAGAAAAAAAATTTAAAAATAAATTTAAAGTTAGAAAATAAAATTATAAAGAAAAAATAAAAATTAAATAATGTAAAAAAATAAACTTGGTAGTAAGATCTACTATTTAGATTTTACCATCTACTTGCAACAAAATTAAATTTATAATAAAAATAAAGAGCATGAAATTTAAAGAGCAGAAAAATAAAATAAAAGACTAAAATTTAAAGACCAAGAAAATAAAATTTATATTAATTAAAATTCAATTAAAAATTTAAATACATAAATTAAAAAATAAATAAATAAAAATTAGAAGCAGATGATCTTGATCTTAGATCGGCATTAACATTGAGATGGTGTAGAAGACGGACTCTTCCACTTAGCACCATCTATCTCGAAGCAATCTTGAATTCAAGCATAGCTCTACCCTATACCATCATCTTCCCTTGACTGAAGACACATTGATGCTGGACCCCTAGGTCCTTTAAATAGATGTCGAAGTGCTGTAACCTTTGCTGCTAGGCAATGTGGGACTAAAGCATCATGTAGATCCATGTATATGAAGGAATCCAAGTAACAATTGACTTAAAATACTGCCTAGAATGAATTTTGTTGACTTCCATGAGTTTTGGCCATCAGATGGAAATCAAATGGTCTAAAAATTGCCAAAAAATCAATGTTAATTAGCCCAATTTTAGTTGGATTAAATTCTAGCCATTGGATCATGCTTGATGATGAATTTTTGATCGTTGGAACGTAGGCTGGGTGCTTGAATCACCATCGGGGATGTTGTCAACCATTGGATTAATGTTAGGAGCATTCGGATTCGTTCAATCGTGCAATAGCCACTAATGGAAATCGAATCAAAATAGGAAACAACCACAGCCATTTGATTTTGATCGGGAACAACCATAGCTGCATGATCATGCATCTACTATTCTCATGGACCGCATAGACCATTTGCACCATAGATCGCAACCAATCACCACCTACCTTAGCATGTAAAATTACCATTTTGACTTCATAGGTGAGATTTTTTTGGAATCCTTTAAGGTTGCATTTGGTACATTACCAGGCAGTAGTAATCTGGATTACCTATGGTCTAGAAAGATTGTCAGTTATATTGATTACTGTGTTTGGTTCATATAGAAAATATTATAGTAAAATTATTGAGAATCTAAATTGACATGTTTTGTATGACAATTAGATTACTGATAATGTAACATCAAATTTTCAAAATATTCTTAAATTAAATTTATTAAAAATCACATCCTATGTAGAAAATATAAATATATATTATAAATATATTTAATATATAATATATTATATTCCAATATACATTTATAGTTCTAATATATTATAATATAATATTATAGTATATTATAATATTATTATAATGCATTGTACTATTTTTTATATTATCATATATTATTATATTATCAAATTATTATAATATATAATAATACTTTTATTATAATATAACATAATATTATATCATATAATATTATATTTTTAATATAATATATATTTATATATTATAATATATAAATATAATATAACATAATATTATATTATTATAATATATTCTTATGATATTATCATATATTATTAATATATTATATTATAATACTAATATAATATAATATAATAATATATTATCTAATATTATTATATTATTAATATAATCATATTTTTATTTTATATAATTTATATTTATAATATATACTATAAAAAATTATTATGATAAAATATAATATTATATATTATAATAAATTATGATTTAAATAATAATAATATTAATAATATAATATTATGTTATAATAATATCATAATATAACATAATATTATATTATATAATATTATTATATTATACATATTATATTTATAATATAAATATATATATATATGTGTATATATATTATACAAAATAATATATTATATTTGAATATACCTTTATATTATAATATATTAATATATTATAATATAATATAATATTACATAATATTATATTAGTATAATATTATTATTATATTATTATATATTATTATATTATATACTATTATAATATATTACTATAATAAATTATTATTATAATATATTATTATTATAATATTTATAATATAATATTATGTTATAATATTACTATAATATTATATTATATTATATTATATTATATTATATTTTTTATGAAGGTATTTCTATCCAAATATGTCATTATCAGATTATCAAATATTTGATAATCTAGATAGCCACCCCTTCCATTGGTAGTCTAGATTACCTCATGAGAGGTAATTTGGATTATCTGATAGTCTGGGTTACAAACTTAAAAAAGTATACCAAACATGTTAATGTGGTGGGGCTCTTTTAAAATATCAATAATCAGAATAGATTATTGGCTACCAAATGCAACCTTATCAAACATGGTAATATGGTGGCTAGATAGATTACTGGCTACCAAACGTAAGCTAAGGTTGCATTTGGTGCATTACCAGATGGTGGTAATATAGATTATCTAGTAATCTAGATTATCTATAATTTGGATAGATTGTCAGTAATGTTCGTTACTATGTTTGGTACATGCAGCTAATATTAAAATAAAATTATTGAAAATCTTAATTGATACGTTTGATATGACAATTAGATTACTGATAATGTAACATCAAATTTTTAAAATATTCTTAAATTAAATTTATTAAAAATCACATCCCACATAAAAAATATAAATATATATTATATATTATATATTATAATATATAATACTATTATATTCTAATATATATTTATATTTATAATATATAATATAATATAATATAATATATATGATAATATAAATTTATAATATTATAATATTAATATATTATTATTATATTATATTACATTATATTATATTATATTTTAATATTATTATAATATTGCATAATATTATATTTATAATATAAATATACGTATTATATATTATAATATATATTATATATAATATATTATATTCTATTACCTATTTATATTTATAATATATAATATTATTATAATATATTCTTAGTATATGATCATATATTATTATATTATATTATAATATTATTATAATATTATATTATATTATATTTATAATAAAAATAAAATATTATGTATTATATATTATAATATGCACTATATATAATATATTATATTCTATTATGTGTTTATATATAATATATATGATAATATAATATATAGTATAATATATTCTTTGCATATGATCATATCATTATAATATATTTTATTCTAATGTATATTTATATTTATTGGTACAGAATCTGATTGACGTTGGATTGAGTTGGAGTTGAGGAAGATGAGGTCACCGTTGGTGACCTGCAAATCAAAGTCCCATCCGTAGTCAGTGGTGGTGGCTCCGACAAGACACTCCAATGATCAAGTCGGCTCTTCTAACCAACAAAAATGGAGTGCTCAGATAAGAATTCAGTAGAGTTTCAGAAAGAAGAAGAGAGCATAGAGAAAATATATCTGAAGGATCCCTTTTTATAGATGGAGCTTGTTGTAACCGTTCGATAGTGGGCCACTCGGGGCTACATGGATATTGTTACAGAGAGAGATATCCATTGTTATGATGTGGCTATTCGGTAGTGGGCTGCTCGGAGCCACATGGAGTTTGTTATGGAGAGTGGTGTCCGTTGCCATGAAGTGGCTATTCGTTGAGATTTAATAGTCAAAGTTCGGAGGAAGCAGGCATTGGTTGGTGAAGAGCTTTGACATACATCAATTCTAAGGGAGTTCAGACTCCTAAAGGAAACATGGCTAGAGAAAATCATTTGGGAGGAATGCTAGTTAAAATTTGGAAGTAATCCATTGAAGAAATTTGGATGGAGTTTGACTGATGGAGAAGTCTAGGAGGAGTCTGACTAGTGCAGAAATTCGATCGAAGGAGAAATCTGGAAGGAGTTTGGCTCCTGAAAAAATTTGGAAGGAGTTCGGCTCCTGAAGGAATCCGACTAAAGAAGAAGTTCAAAAGGAGTTTGGCTCCTAAAAGAATTTGGAAGGAGTTCATCTTCTGGAGTTAACCGATTGAAGGAGAAGTCTAAAAGGAGTTCAGCTCCTGGAGGTATCCAACTAAAGGAGAGATCTGGAAGGAGTTCGGCTCCTATAGAAATTCGATTGAAGGAGGAGTTCGAAAGGAGTTTGGCTCCTAGAGGAGTCTGACTGAAGAAGAAGTTCAGAAGGAGTTCGACTCCTGAAGGCACTGGACTAAAGAAGAAATTTGAAAGAAGTTCGGCTGGGGTTCGACTGCCGATTGAGTTTGGCTACTGAATGAGTTCGGCCGCTTGAGGGGTTCGGCCGCTGGAGGGAGAATTCCCGATCGAAGCTCCTTCCGGATTATCAGTTGCATTAGGCTAAGCATCAGGCTGAACTTCAATGGGAGCAGAATTTATTCTCAATAATAGTCTCCCTATTTTTGAGTTCGAAATTCGAAGAAAGAGAGTACAAAAAAGGCAACTATCGAAGTCCACTTCCGGGCTCTACACTAGTTCAGGTTGAAGCTCGGAGGAGATCTTATCTCCAACTAAGGTTGAAGTTGAAGTTGAAGGAGATCTTATCTCGTGTTGATGTAGAAGCTCGGGGGAGATCTTATCTCCTATCGATGTAGAAGCTCAGGTAGATCTTATCTCCAGCCAAGAATGACATTGACGTTGATGCTCAAGGGAGATCCTTTTTCTAGCTGAGGTTGAAGAAGATCTTATCTCCTGTTGACATAGACGTTGAAGCTTGGGGGAGATCTTATCTCTAGCTAAGGTTGAAGGAGATCTTATCTCCTATTGACGTAGACGTTGAAGCTTGAAGAAGATCTTATCTCCAGTCGAGGTTGAAGGAGATCTTATCTCCTGTTGACGTAGACATTGAATCTCGGGGGAGATCTTGTCTCCAGCCGAGGTTGAAAGAGATCTTATCTCCTATTATTGTCGGACACAATGGGACCATTGTTGGGGCCTTTTCTCTTATCCCGTCTAAAATGAATGAGACCTTCGACTTAGCTCACATTAGGATGAGGTTCTCCTTCTATTCCTAACGGACTGAGGGGGCACATAAGGGCCATTGTCAGGGCCTCTCCCTGAAGGAAAATCCTGATTTTCTAGACCAGGTTCGTTCAAATCCGATCGGATCAAGAGATATATTTCAATAACTTTTCTCTTTTATCTAAATTAGATCTGAGATGTTTTAGATCTAATTTTTATTATTCTAATAATTATTAAAATAAAATATAGATAAATTAAATCAAATTTAATTTACCTTGATGTAGGGTAATCCTATTACCCGTTGATGATCCTGTAAGCAGCGAAAAGTTCTGGATCTAACCACGCAAGTGCCTAGCCTCTATCGATATCCACTCAGGCTGGATCTAGAGATCCTCTTCTTTTCTATCACATCTCCAAAAATCATATTTGAATCTGATTTGGAGGATCTTCAAAATAGCTTTCGAAGATCAGCAGTTATCCTTTGCAGCAGCACAGCCTTCTAGCTTTCTGTCACCTTTCTCTCACCTAGATTGCACCAACTAAGATCCCAAAATTCCTTGGGCATGGAGAGAAGAGGGAGAAGATGAACTTGGCATGGAGGAGGAAGAGAGAGGCAGCCTTGGGGCATAAAGAATTGTTCTCCTTTTTGAGTTGGGCGTAGGGTCTTATTTATAGACTATGCGTGATCCAACTCCTCTTCATCCCAACCAATCACAACCCTTTGTGAAATCAGATCTAAATCTGATTGGTGGGAATAGAGTTTCTTGGATTCATCCTTATATGATGCCTAAGACCAATCAAAGTTGGTCCTTAAGAGGAGTCTAATCAGAATCCAATATGGAGATAGAGTCCCTGTCCAATAGGGACTCTTGGGCGCCTCAAACTTAGGCGCACGCCACCCTTGCCGTGCACCATCCTCCTTGCTAGTTTCTGATAAGGGGACAAGCCCCCACCAACTCTCTAGTAGGTGCATGACACGTGGATAGAAGTCAAAGTATCAATGGTCAACATTTGACCAGTCAAAGGTCAACTTTTGACCAAAGTCAAAGGATGAGAAATGGTAAGTGACCAAAAATGGTAGATATTATCTTACAAAAATAAGACAACCCTTTCTAACCTGGACAGGCTCCAGTCAGACTAAGTGAAGGCCTCTGATCGAGCACAAACTCCTTTGGCTCAGTCAGGACAACTATTTATGATAGTAAAAGAAGAACGTTAGATTCAATCGAGTGCTAGCACGATTTTTTTTAACCTAATTGAATTTCATTCAGATCAATTGAACTGGATTAGTTCAATTGATGATCACCAGATTCAAACTCTTTTTTGTGTGACCCAATTAGGTTTAATTCTATATGGTAATGGGATATGTCATGATCTCTATCATCGACATCTTCGAAACTCTTTTTGATGCATCAGAACTCTTCTGATTTGAATAGCTAGAATGATCGATCATCTAAATCATTCTAATTGCTCCCAAAATCTACCAATGACGCCTAGCAGTATATGGTGGCAACCCATCAGAGCTGAATGCGAATCTCTTGGTGCAGCTACCTGTGTGATTAAATTCTTCTATCTTGAGCCCTGATCAGATTAGGGTTAAGGTGAACTCGTCAAACCCTAGTTTCTGTCATATGATGTAATCATTCGATTCAAGTCTGATGTGAAAACCTAAATAGAAACTCTTTCTATTATTTCACTCTGCCATGGCCATGGGCTTCTGGACTTGATTCTTATGATCATCATAGGGCTGCTTCCTCTACCACCGAGGTAGATAGATTCCATCTTGATGCAATCTAGTTCCTACAATGAACATGCTATAGCCAACATACACCTCAGGATTTTGAATGGCTAGGAGATCGAGTTATGGTGTAGTCAAACTATAACACCCTCAAGGTGAACTACCGATGCACCTCAGGTCAAAGAACCAGACACACCACTGCAGCATCGAGTCAGTCATTGACGAGAAGGTAGACTTCCTAATGACTACTCGAGGTGGTCACGCTCAGTGCCCTCATTCTCTAATGAGTACCTGTACTCTCACTCTGATGTCTCCACATCATAGACTCAAGACTCATCTACTAAAAAGAAGCGATTGTATACCAACCTTTCTGGATCAATCACCATCCTCGTGATGATCCTATGGTCGGGAGCATTTTATGAGTTAATAATGATTATTCATGTCTTAAATTTTCAACTCTTGAAAATATGAATTATCATTACCATTAACTTAAAGGATGTATCACAGATACTAAATACACATATATAATAGAAAATAATCTATTTTATTGATTATAGTCAAAATTATAATTTTGCCCCTAGAAGTGTATTACAAGTGTCAGTCAATTCTGGCTTTTAGGGCACATATATTTAACAATCTCCCACATATCTTAAAGTCAATTGGCTATAATTCTAAGTTCCATCTTCTTAAGGTGGGCTTCGATCTTTTGTTGTCCCAACGGCTTTGTAAGTTGGTCTGCCGCATTGTCTGTGGAATTGACTCTCTTGACCTCGACATAATCCTTCTAGAGGTAATTATGGATGAGGTGGTATCACCGCTCAATGTGCTTGAATTTTTGGTGAGACCTTGTCTCCTTAGTAAGGACTATGGCGCCATTGTTGTCACAGTACAGAGAAATGGCATCTGATGGCATTACTCTGATTTCTGTGCTAAACTTCTTATACCAGAATGCTTCCTTCGCAGCCTCTGATGCAGCGATATATTCTGCTTCCATGGTGGAATCTGCTATCACGATTTGCTTGAAACTCTTTTAGCTGACAGCACCACCATTGCACACAAACAGACTCTAAGATGTCGACTTTCGATCATCTATATCGGACATCAAATCCGAGTCTGTGTATCCCTGGACTTGGAGTTCTCCGTTACCAAAGACCAACATCATATCCTTAGTTCTTCTTAAGTACTTAAGGATACATTTCACAGAAGTCTAGTGTTCTTCATCTAGGATTTGACTGATATCTGCTTGTGACACTCACAGCATGGGCTATATCAGGTCGTGTACATAGCATGGCATACATGAGGCTCCCTATTGCAGAAGCATAAGAAATCTTGCTCATGCATTCTATTTCCTCAGGTGTGCTAGGGCACATCTTCTTGGAAAGATGAATACCATGTCTGAAGGGTATTAATCCCCTCTTAGAGTTTTCCATACTAAACCTCTTTAGTACTTCCTCTATGTACATCTTCTGTGAAAGTCCTAGCATCCTATTCGGTCTATCCCTATAGATCTTAATTCCTAGAATAAAGGATGCTTCACCTAGGTCTTTCATGGAGAATTCCTTGGACAACCATATTTTGATTGTCATCAACATGGGAGTATCATTCTCAATAAGGAGGATGTCATCCACATACAACACGAGGAAAACAACAGCGTTCCCACTGACGTTTTTGAAGACACGGTTCTTCTTCATTTCTGATGAAACCAAATATTTTGATCACATCATTGAAACGAGTGTTCCAGCTTTGAGATGCTTGCTTAAGTCCATATATGGATTTTTGCAGCTTGCAAATCTTGTGATCAGTATCACTAGATGTGAAATCTAGCGGCTGTTCCATATAGATATCTTCCTCAAGATATCCATTTAAGAATATCATTTTCATATCCATTTGCCATATTTCTTAATCGAAATAGGCTGCAATGGCAAGCAATGTGCAGATGGATTTTAGCATAGCCACTGAGGAAAAGGTATCCTGATAGTCAATGCCTTCACGTTGACTATAACCTTTTGCCACTAGTCTAGCCTTGAATGTCTCCACATTTCTATCTGCACCAATCTTTCTCTTGAAGATCCATTTACACCCAATAGGTACTATACCTTCTGGTGGATCTACCAAGGTCCAGACTTGGTTTGAGTGCATCGAGTCAATTTCTGACTGCATTGCCTCTAGCCATTTCTCGAAGTCGATATCTGATATCGCCTCATTGTAGGTTTTGGGATCATCACCATGAGCACCATTACCTACGAGGAACATTTTCTCTACTTCCTCTGAAATAATACCTAAGTATCTTTCAGGGAGACGGAAAACTCTTTCCGATCTACGAGGTGGAGGAGGTAGTGTTCTTATTGGCTCAACCTGATTTGGTTCCAATTGGTCCTTAGCTCGTTGTACTTGTGAGACTTTCTCATCAAGCTTAATCTGCTTTCCAATGCCGCTATCTTGAATAAACTATTTTTCAAGAAAGATGGCATGTCGACTCACAATCATATTGTGGTCTTCTGGAATGTAGAAATAGTATCCTAATGACTCTTTAGGATATCCTATGAATCAAGCTCTGAAGGACCTAAACTCTAACTTGTCCGCTTGTTGTCTTTTGACATGAGCTGGACAATCCCCAAATTTTGAGATGACTCAGACTTGGTTTCTTACCATGCCATATCTCATACAGTGTGGTAGGAACAATTTTAGAGAAAATCCTATTCAGTAGATAAATTAAAGTTAATAATGAGTGTCCCCAAAGAAAATCAGGAAGGTCTGTGAAGCTCATCATGGATCGGACCATATCCAATAGAGTCAGATTTCTCTATTCTGAAATCCCGTTGAGTTGAGGTATTCCTAGTGGAGTCCATTGAGAGACTATGCCATTTTTCTTGAGATAGTCTAGGAATTCTCGGCTAAGGTATTCACCTCCTCGATCTGATCGAAGAACCTTAATGGGTTTTTCAATTTATTTTTCTACTTCATGTCTGAATTCTTTGAATTTTTCAAAAGCTTCAGACTTGTGTCTCATAAGATACACATACCCATACCTAGATAGATCATCGGTAAAGGTAATGAAGTAGACAAAATTGCCTCTAGTCGGCACATCAAATGGGCCGCACACATCAGTATGTACTAGGGCAAGGAGATCTGTGGCCCTTTCCCCATGTCCTACAAAAGGGAGTTTAGTCATTTTGCCTTGAAGATAAGATTCACAAGTTGGATATGACTCGAAAGTCAATGGACTCAATAGCCCATTTTTCTCCAATTTGTTGATCCTATCTTCTGCTATATGACCTAATCTCAGGTGCCATAGATACCTATCGTTTGGACTATCCCTAGGTCGTTTGGCATTCACATTTTGCTCGATAGTTAGAACAGATACATCAATATGTAGCTGATAAAGACCGTTAATAAGAAAACCATTTGCAATTTTATTTCTTTCATAAAGAATGTTACAATGGTCCTTAAAGAAGGTAATCACATAGCCTTCTAGTGCTAAGCATGAAACAAAAATCAAATTTCTGCTAGCTGCAGGCACATAATAACAGTCTTTCAAAACTAAGTCTAAACCAGATGGTAATCGAAGAGGGTATGTTTTCACCACCACTGCAGCAACTCTTGCTCCATTTTCGATGCGTAGGATCATGTCTCCATCCCTCAGCCTCCTGCTATCCTCAAGATCCTGCATGGAAGTGCATAGATGAGCACTAGAACTAGAGTCAAGCACCCAACTGGATGTAGAAGAAATCGTAAGGTTAGACTCAATTACGAGCATACCTCCAGAAGGACCTTCCCTCTTGTTCTTTACGGTGGCTAGGTAAGTAGGGCAGTTTCACTTTCAGTGGTCATCGCGTTGCAATGGAAACACTTTCCTTTGATAGCAACCTTCTTCTTCAGCTCTGCCTTCTTCTTTTTTTCTCCTTCCACCTTCTGCTTTTTTGCAGACTTCTTTTTCTTTTCAGAAGATTTTCTTTTGGAAGAAGTCCATTCCATAGCAAGAACTGAGCCTTTAGAATCTTTCATAGAAAGCTCAGCGGTGACCAGCATGTTCATTAATTCGGCCAAAAACTTTTTAAGTTTATGCATGTGGTAATTCAGATGAATTGCCCATATGCATCAGTCAAGGATTGCAGAATAACATTATTCTGTAGATCCAAGTCTAACTTCACACCAAGCTTCTCAAGTTCTTCCAAGTCCTTGATCATCATCAGATAGTGATCTTGGACTGACTGCCCATCATGCATCTTAGCCTTAAATAGTTCTTTCGTGACTTGTACTTGGCTGTGTGACTCTATTCACCAAATATCTCTTGCAGGTGAGCCAACATTTGGCGAGCAGTCCCGATATCTTCATGTTGGCATTGGATCTCATCAGACATCAAGCCCAACATGCAATATCCAGCCTTATTATCTTCATCTA
>QRFJ01001458.1:390951-518257 GCA_006176705.1 Cocos nucifera
GAGCATCTCTGGAAAAATGGATAGATGAAGATAATAGGCTGGATATTGCATGTTGGGCTTGATGTCTGATGAGAAGGAGCAGAATAACATTATTCTGTAGATCCAAGTCTAACTTCACACCAACTTCTCAAGTTCTTCCAAGTCCTTGATCATCATCAGATAGTGATCTTGGACTGACTGCCCATCATGCATCTTAGCCTTAAATAGTTCTTTCGTGACTTGTACTTGGCTGTGTGACTCTATTCACAAATATCTTTGCAGGTGAGCCAACAAGCAGTTATGGCGGAGCAGCCCGAATATCTTTCTATGTCTTTCATCATCCATTTTCCAAGAGATGCGCTCCGTTTAGCGAATGGACGGGCTGGTAAGGTGGGAGGGTCCTGGTCTAATACATGAGTTAACTTCTCGAAACCCAAAATAATTTTGTAGTTCCTGATCCAATCTTAATAATTAGGTCTGGTTAGTCTATGTGTGTCAAGGATACGTGCTAATGAGTTGGACGCAGACATTTTTCTATAGAGAGTCAAAGATTTTAGTTAGATACTGTAATTATGACTTGACCAATTTATTTAGGGATTTTATTTTTAAATAAATTAGCTCCTACTATTTTCTCGGATCCCTACACTCCCTCTGTAGAGATGCAAAAATCTCCAGGATTAATGATTTCTAGTGGGTGGTGCGGTCTCACCAACTGACTCATCACCTCACCTAACAGTTATTGGTGATGGGTTAGCCAATGAGTGAACAACTCTTGTTCAATGATTCTCTAATCATGGTGCACCCAAACTTGATCTCTAATTCATGAATCTCACCGTATATCCAGAATATTGATCCACTCCTTAGTTAAGTCAGACCCACCATTTGCACAGACTGGATTTCTAATTGAGTCTCTCACCATATCCAAAATATTGAGCCCAACTCATCCTCCAGCCCATAGCATCCAATGCCTAATAGACATGGTTGCATCTTCTCCGGTGCAACTGAGCCACTATATCCAGCCGAGAACAATCAACCCCGGGAAGGGCCCGCACATCTACAATGGTGGAAGACCTCAGACTTAATCTTTTTTTAGGAAGAATTGATTCAGGTCTCATTAAACTAGACTTGTCATAGTCATAACAATTATGACTAACCTAGTGGCATGGGTTAGCTCGGATTATTGACCACCTCAGAATCAGAACTGAGTCAACAGATATGGCCAGGTAAGTGAGACCGATGGAAGGGATATGCCATTAACTCGTACAAGAATGCATTTAGAGTCGAAGTAGCTCCCAATTAAAAATCAGTCAATCGTATCTGCCAAACTTACCTTAAACACCAAATTATTGAGCTAGAACCAATCGGATTAGCCTACAATCCAGACTCTAACCTCTGAGCCTAATTAGGTCTTAGCTTGATCGTGACTCGATCTTGACCCAGACTTAATCCTATTAGGCTTGGTCAATTTAAGCATTGTTGAATCCCATCTAACCAACTCTTGATTCGGTTTGATCAACCGCTTTAGACCTAATTGAGCTACCCAAGCCCGAACTCAGTATTATGAATATGTCTTAGATCTAAAATTCTTAATTTTAGACCTAATTAATATTTCATAATCTTAATTCTTAATTAAGTAGGGTTCATAAACAAAATATGCACAATAATTCCTAAGGTTTCAGGATCTAGGGTTTTGCAGAAAGTAAGTTTTGGATTTCTGATTAAGGATGAATGCACAGCACCCCTACACGTCATAAGAACACCCCATCAGATGGGAGGAGAGGGCCTTTAAATTCTTTTTCGTTCTTATGACCAGACGGCTAAGAGGAATGCCTTAATCAGGAACATGTAATACTACAAAATAATTTTAGATCTATATCATATATCTCAAATACAAATTAGATCTAATCATGGCATATTTTGCATACATCTCATATATCAAATCATGCATATTTTCAGATCTAAATTATCTCATAATAATCTAAAAAATAAGATTTAAATTGGTCTTATCAAAATAAACTCTAATCTAGATAACTATGTAGAACTATTCTACAACTAGTCTAGACATGCATCAATCATATCTCATACAATGTTAAAATTAAATAATTTTTACTTACTATTTTTTAGATATTATTATAATAATTATAATATCAAAAAATAGTAAATAAATAGATCTAAAATATAATTTAATCAAATTAAATTGTAAACATGCAAGACTATTCTCTAGAACTATTCTATTTTAGAACTAGACATGCATATTTTCTAATCTTAGACCCAAATTATTTAATTTTAAATTTTCTAATTTCAGATCTGATCACATATCATGTGATATTTAAAATTACTTATTTTTTTATTAAAATAAATTTAAAATTATATCTAAATACTTTAGAACCTTGGCTCTGATACCAGTTGAAGGAAAATTCTGATTTTCCAGACCAGGTTCGTTCAGATCTGATCGAATCAAGAGATATATTTCAAAAAAAAAAATTTTAATCTAAATCAGATCTAAGATATTTTAGATCTAATTTTTATTATTCTAATAATTAAAATAAAATATAGATAAATTAAATCAGATTTAATTTACCTTGATGTAGGATAATCTTATTACCCATTGATGATCTTGTAAGCAGCGGAAGGTTCTGGATCTAGCCATGCAAGTGCCTGACCTCTACTGGTATCCACTCAGATTGGATCTAGAGATCCTCTTCTTCTCTATCACATCTCTAAAAATCAAATCTAAATCTAATTTGGTGGATCTTCAAAATAGCTTTCGAAGATCAGCAGTTATCCTTTGCAGCAGCGCAGCCTTCTAGCTTTCTGTCGCCTTTCTCTTGCCTATATTATACCAACTGAGATCCCAAATTTCTTTGGGGCGTGGAGAGGAGAGGGAGAAGATGAACTTGGCATGGAGGAGGAAGAGAGAGGCAGCCTTGGGGCATAAAGAATTGTTCTCCTTTTTGAGTTGGGCGTAGGGTCTTATTTATAGACTATGTGTTATCCAACTCCTCTTCATCCCAACCAATCACAACCCTTTGTAAAATCAGATCTAAATCTGATTGGTGAGAATAGAGTCCCTTGGATTCATCCTTAGATGGTGCCTAAGATCAGCCAAAGTTGGTTCTTAGGAGGAGTCTAATCAGAATCCAATAAGGAGATGGAGTCCCTATCCAATAGGGACACTTGGGCGCATGCCACCCTTGCTGTGCGCCCTTTTCCTTGCCAGTTTCTAGTAGGGGGACAAGCCCCGACTAGCTCTCCAATAGGTGCATGACACGTGGATAGAAGTTAAAGTATCAATGGTCAACATTTGACCAATCAAAGGTCAACTTTTGACCAAAGTCAAAGGACAAGAAATGGCAGGTGACCAAAAATGGCAGGTATTGTCTTAAAAAAATTAGACAATCCTTTTCTGACCTGAACAGGCTCCAATCAGACCAAGTGAAGGCCTCTGATTGAGCACAAACTCCTTTAGCTCAGTTAGGACAACTATTTATGATAGTAAAAGAAGAATGTTAGGTTCAATCAAGTGCTAGCATGATTTCTTTGAACCTAATTGAATCTCATTCAAATCAATTGAACTAGTTCAGTTTAATTGATGATCACCAGATTCAAACCCTTGTTTGCATGACCTAGTTAGGTTCAGTTCTGTATGGTAATGGGATATATCATGATCTCTATCATCGACATCATCAAAACTTCTTTCGATGGATTAGAACTCTTCTGATTCAAACTGCTAGAATGATCGATCATCTAAATCATTTTAATTGCTCCTAAAATCCACCAGTGACATCTAGTAGTATATGGTGGCAACCCATCAAAGCTAAAAGTGAACCTCTTGGTGCAGCTACCTGTGTGATTAAGTTCATCTATCTTGAGCCCCGATCAGATTAGTGTTAAGGTGTACTCGTCAAACCCTAGTTTCTGTCATATGATGTAATCATTTGATTCAAGTCTGATGTGAAAACCTAAATAGAAACTCTTTCTATTATTTCACTCTGCCCTGGCCATGGGCTTCTAGACTTGATTCTTATGATCATCATAGGGCTACTCATTTACCACCGAGGTAGATAGATTCCATCTTGATGCAATCGAGTTCCTACAATGAACATGCTATAGCCAACATACACCTCAGGGTTCTGAATGGCTAGGAGATCGAGTTATGGTATAGTTAAACTATAACACCCTCAAGGTGAGCTGTCGATGCATCTCAGGTCAAAGAATCAGACACACCACTACAGCATTGAGTCAGTCATTGATGAGAAGGTAGACTTCCTAATGACTACTCGAGACGGTCATGCTCAGTGCCCTCATTCTCTAACGAATATCTGTACTCTCACTCCGATGTCTCCACACCATAGACTCAAGACTCATCTACTAAAGAGAAGCAATTGTACACCAACCTTCCTGATCAATCACCATCCTCGTGATGATCCTATGATCGAAAATATTTTATGAGTTAATAATGATTATTCATATCTTAAATTTTCAACTCTTAAAAATATGAATTATCATTACCATTAACTCAAAGGATGTATCACAGACACTAAATACACATATGTGATAGAAAATAACCCATTTTATTGATTATAGTCAAAATTATAATTTTGCCCCTAGAAGTGTGTTACAAGTATCAGCCAATTCTGGCTTCTAGGGCATATATATCTAACACTCCCCCCATGTCATCTAAAATGAATAAGGCCTTCAACTTTACTTACATTAGTACGAGGTTCTCCTCCTATTTTTAACGGACCATGGGAGCACATAAGGGCCATTGTCAGGGCCTCTCCCTCCATCTCATCTAAAATGAACGAGATCTTCAACTTTGCTCGCATTAGGATGAGGTTCTACTCCTGTTCCTAATGGACTGTGGGGACACATAAGGATAATTGTTAGGGCCACTCGCCCCATCTCATCTAAAATGAATAAGGCCTTCGACTTTGTCGTGTTAGGATGAGGTTCTCTCCTATTTCTAACTAGCTTTAGGGGCACACAAGGATCATTGTCAGGGCCTCTCCCTCCATCTCGTCTAAAATGAACGAGGCCTTCGACTTTGCTCACATTAGGATGAGGTTCCTCCTGTTTCCTAATGGGCTAGGGGCACATAAGGGCTGTTGTTAGGGTCTCTCTCTCTCCATCTTGTCTAAAATGAACGAGGCCTTCAACTCTGCTCGCGTTAGGATGAGGTTCTTCTCCTATTCCTAATGTACTGTGGGGGCACATAAGGGCCATTGTCAGGGCCTCTCCCCATCTCATCTAAAAGAATGAGGCCTTCGACTTGTCCATGTTAGGACGAGGTTCTCCTCCTTTTCCTAATGGATTGTGGGGGCACATAAGGGCCATTATCAGGGCCCTCCCCCCAGTCTCATCTAAAATGAACGAGGCCTTCAACATTGCTGCATTAGGATGAGATTCTTCTTCTATTTCTAACGAACTGTGGGGGCACATAAGGGCCATTGTCAGGCCTCTTCCCTATCTCATGTAAAATGAACGTGGCCTTCGACATTGCTCGCATTTGGAATGAGGTTCTTCTTCTATTTCTAACGAGTTGTGGGAACACATAAGGGTCATTGTCAGGGGCCTCTCCCTCCATCTCATCTAAAATGAATGAGGCCTTCGACTTTGCTCGCAGTTAGAATGAGGTTCTCCTTCTGTTCCCAACGGGCTATGGAGGTGCACAAAGACCGTTGTTAGGGCCTCTGCCCCCATCTCATCTAAAATAATCATGAGGCCTTTGACTTTACTCATGTTAGGACGAGGTTCTCCTCCTATTTCTAATGGGCTGTGAGGGCATATAAGGGCCGTTGTTAGGGCCTCTTCCTCGATCTCGTCTAAAATGTTAGGAGGCCTTCGACTTTGCTCGCGTTAGAGCAAGGTTCTCCTCCTATTCTTAATGAGCTGTGGGGGCACACAAGGGGCACCCATCTCATCTAAAATAAACGAGGCCTTCAACTTTGCTCATGTTAGAATGAGGTTCTCCTACTATTTCTAATGGGCTGCGGGGGCATATAAGGGCCGTTGTTTGGGCCTCTCCCCTCATCTCATCTAAAATGAACGAGGCCTTCAACTTTGCTCACGTTAGGACGAGGTTCTTCTCCTGTTCCTAAGGAGTTGTAGTTTCGAAAGGAGTTCAGTTGGGATTCGATCGTCGATTGAGTTCGACTACTAAATGAGCTCGATCACTTGAGGGGTTCGGCTGCTGGACGAAGAATTTTTTATCGAAGCTCCTCCATGATTACCAGTTGCATTAGGCTAAGCATCAGACTGGACTTCATCGGCAGTGGAATTTATCCCCAACAATAGTCTCCCACTCTCGAGTTCGAAATTCGAAGGAAGGGAGTATAAAAAAGGCGACTGTTGAAGTCCACTTCCGGGCTCTGCATTAGTTTAGGTTGAAGCTTGGAGGAGATCTTATCTCTAGCCGAGGTTGAAGTTGAAGTTGAAGGAGATCTTATCTCCTGTTGATGTAGAAGCTAAAAGGAGATCTTATCTCCAATTGAGGTTGAAGTTGAAGTTAAAAGAGATCTTATCTCCTATTGTTGTCGGATATAATGGGGCCATCGTCGGGGCCTTACCTCTCATCCCATCTAAAATGAACGAGGCCTTCGGCTTTGCTCACATTAGGATGAGGTTCTCCTCCTATTCCTAATGGACTGCGGGGGGACATAAGGACCATTGTCAGGGCCTCTCCCTCCATCTCATCTAAAATGAATGAGGGCTTCGACTTTGCTCATGTTAGGATGAGGTTCTCCGCCTGTTCCTAACGGACTATGAGGGCACATAAGGGCCATTGTCAGGACCTCTCCTCCCATCTCTTTTAAAATGAACGAGGCCTTTGACTTTGCTCGCGTTAGGATGAGGTTCTCCTCCTATTACTAATAGGCTATGGGGGCACATAAGGGCCGTTTTCAGAGCCTCTCCTCCCATCTCGTCTAAAATGAATGAGGCCTTCCACTTTGCTTGCGTTAGGATGAGGTTCTCCTCCTATTTTTAGTATGCTGTGGGGGCACACAAGGGCCATTGTCAGGGCCTCTCCCTCCATCTCATCTAAAATGATCGAGGTCTTCGACTTTGCTCACATTAGGATGAGGTTCTCCTCCTATTTCTAATGGACTGTGGGGCACATAAGGGCTGTTGTCAGGGCTTCTCCCCCCATCTCATCTAAAATGAATGATACCTTCGACTTTGCTCGCATTAGGACAACGTTCTCCTCCTGTTCTTAATAGCTGTGGCGGCACACAAGGGCCATTATCAGGATCTCTCCCTCTATCTCGTCTAAAATGAATGAGGCCTTCAACTTTGCTCACATTAGGATGAGGTTCTCCTCCTATTCCTAATGGGCTATTATGGCACACAAGGGTCATTGTCAGGGCCTCTCCCCCATCTCGTCTAAAATGAACGAGGCCTTCGACTTGCTCATGTTAGGATGAGGTTCTCCTCCTGTTCCTAACATGGCCACTATTGATTACTTCTTCCCGATCATCAGATAGTTTTTGCACCAAGAAACAATAATGTTAAAATGGAGGAGTTTTATTGAACAAAAATTATCGGTAGTACATTCTTAGATTCTCTGAGTTTCAAGATCGTGGGTGCATTGTTCTTTCGAGCTACTTCAGATGATAAGTTTTGGATCGAATGACCTTCTCTACTTCATATGGGCCTTCCTAATTTGGGGCAAGCTTTCTCTGGCTCTAAGACTGAGAAATGGTAGCTCATCGAAGTACTAAACCCCCCAAAGATAGTATTGATGATGTCGAGAGGCGGCCAATCTTCTTATTGTTCCTCCCTCATTGGTGATTCTAGCTGCGGTAGCGCCCTTGGCTGATCTTTTCATACGTCAGGCCAACGTCTATGGAGCATTGAGGGGGGCACAGTTATGAAACCTTCTAGCGGGGGCTTCTTCGCATCCTTGCATTAGGGCTTCTTTGATGATGACTTCGGAGAGGAGTTCGGGCTCACTCGCACTCAGGGGGAGTTCAGGAGTACGGTCGAACTTCATTCATCCTTCTATGAGCGATGCTGAAGAATTTCATTTGGCCCTCCCTGATATTCATCGAAAAATTCAAACATCGGCACGAACGTCAGCTGCTGATGAAGTGAGCTGCAAATTGATATTTTATTAGATCAAAGGAGAAGATCATACTTGACTTCAATGCCGAGTATCAGTTTCTTGCTGCGCCCTTCAAGGTAGATGAAAAAGCTTGGCATAAGATGGTGTCTGGTGTGCCATGGAGCAGTATCATAGTCCGAAAGGCCTCCAGGTGATCGACTGGATCAGAGGTTCTGCCATAGATTTCAAACCAGGGGAAGCTCAAAGTTCGGTGGAATGGGCTCTTGCATAATTTGGAAAGAGAAAGGGGGATCGATGCGAACGTCATCATGGTGAGCCAGGGCGACATGGCTGAGCTTCTCAATCCATCGATCCATCCCCACAGTTTTTGATCGAGGATGTCATCTTAATCACAGACCTTGGAAGGCTTCCAACTATAAATGGGAAGGTTTCTTCCAGAGAAGAATCATAATCTGAACAAGAATCCTTCGCTCTCTATTTCTCCTTCCCAAGGGAGATGGGTATGCTAGCCCAAGTGCTCTTCCTTGGGGTCGGTTCCTGACATTCTGATAGTGGGTTTTCTGATGGAATCACCATCGGAGGCTACCGCAAGGCTTGCACTATCTTAGTAAGGCCTCTTACCTACTGCATCAGCAAGTTGAATTGCTCCAAATCTAAAGTATCGATGATGGAGTAGGGACAGACGGATCTAGCTCAGATTTGGTGATAGAAACTGTAGATCTCCAGTCGCCTTCTTTGGAGGCATTTCTTGGGATTAAGGGGGAGGATGCAGATGGACCTTGGAAAAGAAGATCTAAAGGGTCGGCTGAGCACTTCTTTAAGAATAAGGATACCTCAAGAATAGAGGGCCCATCCTGTAGTGCCAATTCTATTAGTACAGAATCTAGTTGATGCCGGATTAAGCTAGAATCGAGGAACACGAGGTCACCGCTGGTGACCTACAAAACAAAGTTCTGCCCAGAGTTAGTGGTGGCGGCTCTGATAGGACCCTCCGATGATTAAATTAGCTCTTCTGGCCAACAAAAATAGAGTACTCAGGTAACGTTCAGTAATGTTTTGGGAAGGAGAAGAGTGCTTAGAGAAAACATATCTGGAGGGTCCCTTTTTATGGACGGAGCTTGTTGTAACCATCCAGTAGTGGGCCACTCGAGACCACATGGAGTTTGTTATGGAGAGAGATGTCCATTGTTGTAATGTGGCCATTCAGTAGTGGGCCGCTCAAGGCCACATGGAGTTTGTTATGGAGAGTGGTGTTCATGCCATGAAGTGGCCGTTCGTTGAGATTTAATAGTCAAAGTTCCGAGAAAGTAGGTGTTGATTGGTGAAGAGCTTTGACATACATCAATTCCAGGAGAGTTCAGACTCCTAAAGGAAACATAGCAAGAGGAGATCATCCAGGAGGAATGCTAGTTAAAATTTGAAAGTAATACACTGGAGAAATTCGGATAGAGTTTGACTGATGGAGAAGTCCAGGAGGAGTCCAACTGGTGGAGAAGTTCGGCCAAAAGAGAAGTCTTGGCTTCTGGAGGGATTTGAAAGGAGTTCGGCTCTTGGAGAAATCCGACTAAAGGAGAAGTTCAAAGGGAGTTCGACTCCTGAAGGAATCCAGAAGGAGTTCGGCTCCTGGAGTTAACTAACTAAGGAGAAGTTTGAAAAGAGTTCGGCTCCTGGAGGTATCCGACTGAAGGAGAGATTCGGAAGGAGTTTGGCTCCTATAGAAATCTGACTGAAGGAGGAGTTCGACTCCTAGAGGAGTCCGACTGAAGGAGAAGTTTGAAAGAAGTTCGGCTCCTGGAGGTACTAGACTGAAGGAAAAATTTGGAAGGAGTTCGGCTCCTGGAGGAGTCCGACTGAAGGAGAAGTTTGGAAGGAGTTTGGCTCTTGGAGGAGTCCGAATGAAGTCCAGCTTGATGCTTAGCCTAATGCAACTGGTAATCCCGAAGGAGCTTCGATCGAGAATTCTTCCTCCAGCGATTGAACCACTCAAGCAGCCAAACTCAATTGGTAGTCGAACCCCAGCCAAACATTTTTCAGATTTCTTCTTCATTCGGACTTCTCTAGGAGCCGAACTCCTTCCGAACTTCTCATTCAGTTGGACTCCTTCAGGAGTTGAACTCCTTCCAGATTCTTTCTTCAGTCTAGTGCCTTCAAGAATCAAACTCCTTTCGGATTTTTCTTTTAATCCAATGCCTCTAGGAGCCGAACTCCTTCTGAACATCTTCTTCAGTCGGACTCCTCCAGGAGCCGAACTTCTTTTGGACTCCTCCTTCAGTTAGATTTCTAGTAGAGCCAAACTCCTTCCAGATCTCTCCTTCAATCGGACACCTCTAGGAGCCAAACTCCTTTCGAACTTTTTTTTCAGTCGAATTCCTTCAGAAGTCGAACTTCTTTCGAATCCCTCCAAGAGTTGAACTCCTTCTGAACTTTTTCTTCGATTGAACTTCTCCACCAATCAGACTCTTCTTGGACTTCTTCATCAGTTGAACTCCATCCATATTCTTCCAATGGATTACTTCCAGATTTCAACTAGCATTTCTTTTGGATGATCCCCTCTAACCGTGTTCCCTTTAGGAGTTCGAACTCCTCTGGAATTGATGTATGTCAAAGCTCTTCACCAACCAACATCTGCTTTCTCCGAACTTTGACTATTAAATCTAAACGAATGGCCACTTCATGACAATAGACACCACTCTTCGTAACAAACTATATGTGGCCTCAAGCGGCCCACTACCGAATGGCCACATCATAACAACGGACACCTCTCTCTATAACTAACTCCACATGGCTCCGAGCGGCCCACTATCGAATGATTACGATAAGCTCCATCTATAAAAAGAGATCCACTAGATATATTTTCTCTAAGCTCTCTTCTTCTTTTCGAAATTCTGCTGAATTCTTATCTCAGCACTCCATTTCTATTGGATAGAAGAGCTGACATGATCGTCGAAGGATCCTGTCGGAGCCACCACCACCACCGACTTTAGGCGGTACTTTATTTTGCAGGTCACCAACGGTGACCTCATCTTCCTCGACTCCAGCTTATTTTGATGTCAATCAGATTCTACACTAATAATATTTATTATATATATTATAATATAGAATAATAGTATAATATAATATTATATTATAATCTAACATAATATTATATTATATTTATAATATAAATATATATTATATATTATATATTATATTCTAATATATACTTATATTTATAATATATATTATACTATATTATTATAATATCATATAATATTATATTATTATAATATATTATTATTAAAATAATAATATTATAATAATATATAAATAATATTATTTTATAATTATATTATTATATAACAAAACATTATAGTATAACATATTATGATATTATTATTATAATATTAATATTATATTATTATAATATTATTATAATATATTATAGTATGCTATTATTATATTATCATATATTAATAAATTATAAAATAATAATATTATTAAAATATATTACTATTAAAATAATAATATTATAATAATATAATATTATGTTATATTATATTATAATAATATTAAAATATAACATAGTATTATATTATATAACATTTTTATATAATAATATTATTATATTATATATTATATTTATAATAAATATATTCTATAATATATATTATATATTATAATATATATTATATATAATATATTATATTCTAATATATATTTATATTTATAATATATAATATTAAAATACATTATAATATAATCATAATATAATATATATAATATATTATATATATTTTTTGATTATATTTATAAAATTTCATTATGAGGATATTTTCATCCAAAATTATCATTATGAGATTACCAAATGTTTGGTAATCTAAATAGCCACCCATCCCATTGGTAATCCAGATTATCTCTCATGGGGTAATTTGGATTACCAACCTAAAAGGTATACCAAACATGACAATTTGGTGGGATCCTTTTAAATTACCAGCAATCTGAATAAATTATTGGCTACCAAATGCAACCTAAGAGTTTAGGTTCACCACGTGGCAGCTGATGATTCACCATCTTCTACTGAGCTGGCGATTTATGCCTAATTTCATGGACCTATCGGTCAGTTCACTATGCATCGACGGTTTAATGGGTTGGTGGGCTGGCACTACACGTGGGCTTGCAGGCTTTTGGGCCAGCTTGTCATGTTAGGCCAACTTGCTGGTGCACCGATTTAGCTGAGTGTGGTGGCTAGGCTAAGCATGCCAGCTGAGCCAATATACATATATATATATATTCTTTTCTTTCTTTAAAATTTCATACCAAATCTATTTTAAGTCAAATTCGCTCCAAATTTATTTTATTTTGATGAAAAAATTAGCTCCTTCCATTTGTAATAATATTTTTTATAAATAATGAATAAAAATATTAATTTTTAAAAATAAAAATAAATTAATTTATAAATTAATATTTTTATCGATGAATTTATGGTAGTTATCGTACCCCCCAATTTAAGCTTAATTTATCCTCGAGAAAAGAAAGAATTTAGTTTTAGATATCTTTTAACTTTAGAGTTTTGAATTTTTCCTAAGCAATTTTCAGAATGACCATTGTTGTTCAGTAGAGCATGAGTAAGGTATGTCATTGAGGTATTAGCGCTTACCAATATAAAAATTAAGTGAAGAATATTCAACTTTTTTGAACCTTTTCTAAATTATCCCTATCTTTATCTCTGAGTCTTCTAAACTTTCATATGGGCAAGTGTATTATTACTTTTGCCCTTCATTTATTAAACTTTTTTTATTCACATTATCTACTTTTTGATACAAATATTAATGCTTACTTAGATAACAGGATCCGATTACTCGATGTAAAATTAATGTATTTTTTTTCTAATGCTATACCACTATTAAATATCTTAATCCCTTAAGCTTTCTATTTGATCCATGTAGCGAATCTTAGGCCAATGACTCCCAAACCAGTTGATTTTAGGGCATTAGATATAAAATACCTCTTGTGCTTACTAGCTCAAATCAAATAGGCTACAAGTTAAGAGTAGCTTTACAACGAGCTTCCTTGTTCTTTCCATCTTTTGATGCAAAACATAATGCTTGTTTAGGCAAAGAGGCTCGATTACTCAATGAGAAGTACTTAAAAATTATTTTATTTTAATTTATTTTTTAATGAAGAAACATAAAAAAATAGACTTTTTTTTGATGTTGGTAGAAAAATAAAAAATGCTCAAAAAAAAAATATTTATGTTCTAGACATAACTTTTTATTGAATTTTCTTAATACTTAATTTCTTAATTCTCATAAATTCTCTAATCTATGCATCAATTTTTTATTAAAAATACTTAGTTCAACTCGATTCTTAAGCATAATCAGGTGTCTTAACATTAAATAATAACTTTTTTAAGGACTTTAAAAATTTTTAAAAATTATGATTATTTTTTCTTCCCAACTTAATCGATATTATCCTCAATGGAGAAAAAAAAGAATATAATAAAAAATAGAAAAGAATACACCCGACTCAATATATTTTTGATTTAGCATGGGTCTTTGAAAATTTAGCTCTTCCTCTAATTTATTCAAAATATTCTAAAATAATAAACTAAAAAGATAAATTGCACTTATAAAAATTAAATATTGGAGTGTCTCCCAACAAGCGCTAACTTTACCATCTTCAGTCAGATACAAAGCAGCCTATCTATCCCATATCAAATATTGGATTGATAAATTTCAATAATTTTGAACTGCTAATCTTAGAAAGATAGTTTCTTATCCTTTTATTAAAATAATCATAGCTAATTATGGGAACATAGTTTATGATCCAATTCTCAAATTCTTATTTATTAAGAATTTTTCCTATTTATTCTTCTAGAATACTCATGAATTGAGTTTTTGGATTAGGAGTTGAGTTTAATGCAATGGATGTTAGGAGGGTGACTAAAGGCAGCTTTTAATTCCAAAGGTAAATTAATGTGATCTTGCTTAAACAACTCCATTGGTTCTTTCATTACATGCCTCTTTGATTTTTGGATAAGAAGAACCAGCTTCTAGGGCTTGAAAGAGAACAAGGACTTTAGGTTTATAGAGTCTTAGGGTAAATCATCTGCTTCTCTTTTTTCCTTATATTCTATCTCATTTAAACTGGAAACTAGCATCAGTACTAATTCCTAGGCCTCAGGTTCTTTTATGTGCCTTAGTCTCAGTACTAACCAGTCTTCTTCTAAATTTTTATTTTGACTAGCATTAATACTAGTCTCTCTCGCCTGATCTTGGTATGGGTTCATAAGAATCCTATAGCTTTTAAGTTCAGGAATTACTTTGACATTCTCAAATTGGATATTTTTAGATGGGAACATTAGATTGATAACTTTAATCCAGATGGTTGGTGGATCATTAGGTAAGGTTGTTTATAAGAATAGATAGGTGCCTCGATAGTTGATCTAGTTCTCTCCTCAAGGTTAGACTCAACTAATTATCCTATTTGAGCTTCTAGTCTAGGCGATGGATTGTCTGTTGAGTTAAAATTAATTATTATTGAATTAAAATTAATTATTATGATTGATTAAATTTATCATCAGCTAGACTGATCTATTGAGGAGGTGGGTATGATGATTGATTATAATATGATGACTAGGTAGTCTGATTAGGCTGACCATCTATTATAGGCATAAATTTTCTATTTTGATAATTTTGCTCAAGTGAAATTTGGGTCTGAGCCTAAGTTTGTTGAGGTATCCAAGAAAAATTAGGATGGTTACTCCAATCTGGAATTATATGAATTTGAAAAAGAATCATTAACTAGGTTGGAGTAGCCTTGAGTAGCTTGAACTTGTTCTTGGATGAAAGATGATAATTATGCATCCATAAGACATTCACTCATATGATGGGCAGGCTAGCATAGATTGAATAATTTTCCTGATAATTAGAGGGTGATGCAAATTATGCAGGAGATTGTTGACCTAGGATTAGGAATTAATCTAATTTCTAGGCAAGAAGGTTTACTTTATTTATCAAGTTTAAGTCAGCCTTAGAGCTAGATTCCAGATCATAGATTCCTACCTGCTTTTGGTAGAAAGATAGCAAATTATGGTTAATTGAGTTTTCACTCAAGATTTCAAATAAGGCATTGAAGGTTCTTGATCTAGGATTTTACAGATAGATCTTGAAACTCTTTCAAGATCTTACAGTGAAAGACTTAAATAAATTAAATATTTATTTAAATAAATATATAAATACCTAGATCTCAAATCTATTATATAATCAAGGTATGATATTAAATCAAAAATTAAAATCAAACAAGAAAAAAAAGGTTAATCAAATCAACCAAGATCTACACTACATCAAAATACAGGTACGATGTTTATAGATCATATCCATTACCTAAGCAAGTTAGATGTTATAACTTGCTGATCCAAGCTTGAGGATGAAGTCATGAGTTGCACATGTGTCCAATCTCTAGGAGTCATCCACATGAGCCTACGATCTCTGATTTGAAGTCCGATGCAGAAAATCAATACAGCATGCTAGTACCGTACTGATCCTTCTTCGATGGTCTATACGATGCTTCCTTCTTTGAAATTTGGATCCTCTAAAATGTGAGAAGGAAGATGAGAGTTTACTAATCTAAGACTCTCTTAGAAAGAAACTCAAAAAAAAAAAGGAGAGATTGAAAATAAAACAGCCCTAGAAGAAGATCCTCTTCATCTTCTCTTTTCTCTCACCTAGACACCTAGTTTGGTGCCTATGGAACCCCCATGCCCAAGGATCTTCTTCCTCTAATTCTTGCACACCCCAAACCTCTTCCAAAGCTCTATATGTCATATAAAAAGCAGAATAAAATTCATCCAATAAATAGAGAAAAAGAAGAGTCCAAGTTAGATCAAAATCTTAGGATAGGAATGTCCAACATGGGAAGTTGTTGGGGCATCCAACTCTTGGGTGCCTCCTCAACAATTATTGATGTGGACCAGCAAGGGAGGGCACATAGAAAGGATATTATTTTCATGGAATAAGAGAAGAATTAATTAAAAGAGGGGGCGGCACTCAAGGGAAGGTGTTTTGGTCAACAAGGATTCTATCTCATAGAATCCTAAGCAAAACTAACTCCTCTTTTGACTTGGTCTTCGAACAAATTGCCTTATGAGAAAAGGAGAAGAGAAAGGGGGCATGAGAAGCCATGGGAGTGGAGAATATTCCTGTAAGAAACAAAACAAAAAGGGCATAGGGTGTGAGGTTTAAGTGGCATAAGTGAAAGGGAGTCCTAGTCACACTAGGACTCCTGTTTTGACTTGGTCAAACAAGATCTTTTTAACCAAATAAAATCAAGATTAGACCAACCTAATTAAATAAGGCTCTAACCAATTTAAGAACTTAATTAAATTAGATTAAATTAGATTAAATTTTAATTTATTTTTAAATCAAATTAGAAAATTGGGTTAATCGAGTCCTAGTTAGATTAGGACTAGTTCTTCCTTGCACTTGGTTTATCCAATAAATCAATTGGACATGATCCAATCAAGCCCAAACCAAATCTAATTAAATCATATTTAATTAGACTTAATCTCAGCCTATTGTCTTAATCAAATTAAGCTAATTAGCAATTCAATTGCTAATCGATCCTCCTGCAACACTTGCATTAGGTTAAATACCAATCGTATTGATTGTTTAACCCTAGAACGTTTCTTAATCATTGATTAACAATCTTATCAGATCGTAAGTTCTAATATGTATGACCTCATACATCTGAAACTAAGCTAGTAGCATCAAAATAAATTTCTGTACCAATTGAAGTGAACATCTAGCAATGATATCCGATGGTCGGATAAGTCGAAGGTGTAGAACACCATCCATAGAACCCATGCAGATATAGTTTTCATATAATTCATCCCCTTGACCACAATGCTCATAGGACACCTTAGAGTTCAGCTGTCAACTCTGATCAGGTTGTCCACATTGTATTTCAAAATATCAAATCCATTTGATGGATTATTCTGGCCAAGATTTTGCTATATTGAAATGCGTTATATATTTTTCTCCAACTCTTAGAGTGGTCAATTCCATCTTGATCACACTCCAACATTGCAAGTACTTAACTATGCCCAAAAGTCTTCTGTTGCTGAATTAGAAATTCAGTTAGTCTGGTACCAAAGTATAGTGAGTTGTTTGCAAGTCACTGAGGTGATCTCAGGTCTAAGGGATACTTATACCTTTACCCATCAGAGATATTCTCGACAGCAGAATGCTCTGGAGTTGGTCACATTCAATGATGATGTACCCATACATCTAACCTATATGCCATACTAGCATCTCCACACTCCTTGGTTAAGAGGACAACCAACCTATATGGCATATAGCAATCTATGCTCGATAGGTGTTGTTGTCCTAATTAACAACCTATCATTTGGTCGTGAACAAATTTAAGGACTAATCGATAAATCTTCTCTTTATCGAAACTAAATAGTCCTAAGAACTTTATCATAATAATGGAGTTCATTAGAAGATGTAAACTTATGATGAAAAAGATACCAAAATATTTTTATTAATTAATAAATAAATTATAATTATAAAATAGCTCAATCATCAACTGACTGACGATTGACTTTGGGACACAATTCCTAACAACTCCTACTTATCCTAAAGCCACTCGGCATAGTATCTAATACCCATCTTCAACTTATGGTTGTCGAACTCCTTGATTGCTAGGACTTTAGTGAAGGGGTCGATTAGGTTCTTCTTTCCATTGATCATTTGAAGGTTGACATCACTATCATCCACGATCTCACAGACCAAACGAAAGTGGTGCAGAATGTACTTTGTCCATTGGTGTGCCTTTGATTTCTTTGCTTGAGCTATGGTGCCAGTGCTGTCGCAATAGAGCAGGACTAGACCATCAATGAAGGGTGCTACTCCGAGCTCGGTGATGAACTTCCTTAGCCACACAACTTCTTTTGCTGCATCTGATGCTGCCATGTACTCTACATTACAAACAGAGTCAGCCACTATATGCTACTTGAAACTTTTTCAGTAGATGGCTGTACCATTTAAAGTAAAGATATACTCCGACACACTTTTACTATCATTATGGTCAGATTGAAAGCTGAAGTCTGTAGATCCCATAAGCTTCAGATCTGACTCACCATAAACCAATCATTGGTCCTTAGTATTTCTCAAATACTTAAGAATGGTTTTAACCACCTTTCACTAATTTTCTCTAGGGTCAAACCAGTATCTACTCACCACTCCTAGTGAGTATGCCACATCTGATCTCGTACATGTCATTGCATACATAATAGACCCCACTATCGAAGCATATGAAATTCTACTCATATGCTCTTTCTCTTTAGGTGTTGTCGAATAATCCTTCTTAGAGAGAGAAATTTCTTGGCCTATCAAGAAATAGCCCTTTTTAGAATTCTCCATGCTGAACCTCTTCAGCACAGTTTCTATGTACATGGACTGGGATATACCAAGCATTCTTTTAGATCTATCCCTATAGATCTTCATCCCTAAGATGTAGGATGCTTCACCCATATCCTTCATGGAGAACTATGATGACAACCAAACTTTTATTCCTTGTAGTATGGGAATATCATTTCTGATTAAGAGAATGTCATCACGTACAAAATAAGGAATATCACCGCTGGACCATTTGCCCATTTGTAAATATAAAATTCTTCTCCATTCCTAACGAAGCCATACATTTTGATCACTTTATTAAAATGCATGTTCTAACTCTGAGATGCTTGCTTTAATCCATAAATGGATCTTTGAAGCTTGCACACCTTGGACTCATCTGTGGATGTGAATCCTTCAGGTTGTATCATATACATCTCTTCGGTCAGCTCTTCATTTAGGAAAGCTGTCTTCATGTCTATCTACCAGATCTTATAATTCAAATGGGCAGCAATGGCAAGCATGATCCAAATGGACTTGAGCATTGCCACAGGAGAGAACATCTCATCATAGTCAATACCATAATGTTGACAACACCTCTTGGCAACCAGATAGACTTTATAGGTCTTCGTCTTTTCGCCTGCACCCCACTTCCTTTTGAAGACCCATTTACACCCAATGGATTTAACCCCTTTAGGTGGATCAAGTAATGTCCATACATCATTGACCTTCATGGAATTCATTTCGAATCTCATGGCTTCTAGCCATTTCTTAGAGTCGAGTCTTTATATCGCATCCATATAAGTGATCGGATCCTCATCGTTGTCATCGAGTTTGATGGAATCACCATCCTAAACCAAGAATCCATAGAATCTATCTGGATCGTGCGGTACTCTACCGAATCACCTTAATGGTGTGTGCTCACTAGGCTTCAGATATGATCTGATCAAATCTGACTTAGGTTCAACATTCTATGTCAGACTTTCTACCTATTGAACTTCATCAAATTCAATCTTAGAGGCAATAGTTCCTTCACCAAGAAACTCCTTTTTCAAAAAGATTGCTCTAAGACTGACGAACACCTTTTGTTCATTAGCATGGTAGAAATAGTATCCTTTGGTCTCTTTTGGATACCGTATGAATGTACACTTGTCAGACGTTGGTCCAAGTTTATCTATAACTAACCATTTGACATAAGCTGGGCACCCCCAAATCCTAAGGTATGAAAATGCTGGCTTACGCCCTGTCCATATCTAATATGAGATTTTAACTACAAACTTACTTGAAATCCTATTTAATAGATAACAAGCCAATTCAAGTGCATATCCCTAGAAGGATATCGATAAATTGGCAAATTCCATCATGGATTGGACCATATCTAACAAAGTCTGATTCCTCCTTTCAGACATACCATTATGCTGTAGTGTTCCAGGAGTCCATTGGGAGAGAATTCTATTCTCTTCTAGATATGTGAGAAACTCACCAGAAAGGTATTCTCCTCCTCGGTCAGATCAAAGAGTTTTAATACTCTTTTCAGTTTGTTTTTCTACTTCACTTCAGAATCGTTTGAATATTTCAAAAGAATCCGACTTTTGTTTCATCAGATAGACATATTCATATCTGGATAGATCATCTGTGAAAGTGATGAAGTAGACATATCCATCTCTGACACTTGTGCTCATTGGTCCACATACATCAGTATGTACTAGACCTAAGAGCTCATTGGCTCTCTTATCTTTTCTAGTAAAAGGTGACTTGGTCATTTTACCAAGAAAACAGGACTCACAGGTTGGAAGTGATTCACAATCATTGACTTCAAGAATTTCCTCTTTAGTCAACCTGTTTATCCGATTCTTATTTATATGACCTAGCCTACAGTGCCATAAGTAGATATCTGATACACTATCTAATATAGGATGCTTGCCAGTAGAATAGACTACATTAATAGATTATGATAACATATATACACCATTGTTCAATTGTCCACAGAAAGCAGTAACACCATTCATAATGACATTACAAATTCATTTCTTTATTAAAATTTCATAATTTTTCAACGCCAAAAGGCCTACAGAAATTATATTTAAAAAGAAACTAGGATAAAAATGATAATCACTAAGAACAATGGTATGAGATTCAAATACAAGTTTCAAAATTTCTAAAGCTAGAACTGGAACTAGTCTTCCATCTCCAATGTTTAGGAATCTCTCGCTTTGCTCGAATCTTCTACTGCCCTACAACCCCTACAATGAATTGCAAATATGGTAAGGGTTATCGGTATTCAATACCCAATCAGTAATATCATAAATAGAGAAATTACAAGAAGTTATCATATAAATATCTTACCCAGTAACAGCTTGCTTCTTTCTTTGCCTATTCGGATCTAGGGAGGTAATATACTGAGGATAGTTCCTCTTCTGGTTCCCCCGCTTCTTGCAAAAGAAGCATTCAGCTTGACTCTTATCAAGCTTGATCTTCATGATCTAGTCCTGCATTGATGTCCCAGCCTGAACTTGCACCTTCTTTATTTTCTTCTTCTTGTTCTTCTTCCCTTTTCTAAAGGGTCAAGAATTAGAGGATGAATCTTTCACTAAGTTCACCGAATGTTTATGGAGCTGGTGATCCTTCTCAAAGTTTTGAAGTAACCCCTGTAATTCATGATAGTTTACTTCAGACTTTGTCATTCTATAATGAGTAAAGAAAGAGAGATAGAACTTTGGCAGCGAGTTCAATATTGCATCTTTTCCAAGTTGTTCATGCAAGAAAAAGCTGAGTTTGCTCAAACGCTCTATCAGCTCGATCATATATAGTACATGATCAGTAAAAGAGGCTCCATCCCACATTCTAGCATTGAAGATGGTGCAACTAGTCTTGTGCCTCTCAACATCATCGGGTGTGCTAAAAAAATCCTCCAATACTTGGAGCATTTCATTTGGTTGAGCTGTCTCAAACCTACGACCGAACTCTTTGCTCATCATAACCAGCATAATGTAACGCACCATGGTTCGATCACTGAGCTACTTTTGATAAGTTTCTCTAACTATTTTACATGCATTGGCAGCTGGCTCCTTAGGTGCAGGATCTGTCAGCACATATAGGATCCGTTCATGCTTCAGGACAATCTTCAACTTCGGTACTAGCTACCGAAGTTAGGTCCCACCAACTTATCATTGTCCAACAATGATCAGAGTGATAGAAAAGTGGCTAGGTCTGCATAAGGAAAATCAAAATCTAATTAGTAATTAATTCATTAAACCTAAAGATTTAAACTTTAATCAAAATATTTCTCCTAGTATTTTATTCGAATCGATAGCCTCTACCTCCAATTCGAGGAATTGCCCTAATTTCTTAGTGGATACTAGAATCCACATAGACTGTACATGAGCCTAAATTTGGTTGGTCCACCCATGTACATCTAAGGGTAGGTTCATAACCAATTATTTCTCCAAATAATTTTCAGTAATCAAAATTTGCCCCAGACCCTGATCAGTTGGCTTTGGTCTTCTCAGAAAGGGTCCAGTTAGGTCCAACCATTAACATGACCATACTTGGCCCATCCAACTAATGAATGATCAGGCCCAACTTTGGTTGGCCCACCTGACCATCATTTAGAAAGATGTATCCAAGAGATCATATAATGAATGATAATTCCATCATAAGCACCAGGCCTTTGGGCCTCCAATGATTATCAAACTGATGGACTCATTATCATCCACTTTAATGGAAGACTATGATCGAATTATCATATAACTATTTCATTTTAGAAACCTAATAATTTTAGAGAATTTAATTTATAGAAGTGAGTAGGTCAGATTAACTAGCTTGTCATGATTCTCCTACTAACTTCACCAAGTCAGCTTAAGGAAGACTATTAATTGGCTGGTCTAAGAGCACCTAAATCAGTCAAACTGATTTACGTAGTTGACATGGGTCAGCTTGAATAGTTAAGCAATCTAATCAAAACATAATCTTACTAGGAGATCAGGTAAGTTTGATCAATGGAAGGGTCTACCAGGCTTACCTTAGACACCATCAGAAATGGCTAGGTAAGCGAGCTGCCAATTAAAAACCATTGGTCTGGTTTACCTTAGACATCAATTGGTTTAATTAATTTTAATTAGATCAACCTAATAGTTTGTGCTAGACCGCATAGTCAAGAATCAAGTCCATCTTGGGTCTTGTTAAAAATATGAATTTGACCAACTATAACTATTGCAATTGATCTAGAGAATCCTTATCCTAATCTAAGATAATAATTTATTAGATTTAGTCAATTTTTTAATTAAGACTATTATTTAATCTAACCCTAGGTCTAACCCAATTAATAGACCTAATCCCCACTAATCTATTAACCCAATATGTTAAGATTCATGTCATAGGATCTTCAATTTACAATCCTAGAACCTAGTCAAACAACTTCTTAATTCTTAATTAAGTTTTGGGCTGAGGGTTGGGGTTAGGTTTTTTGAAAATAGTTTCATATTTATAAAATATTTTTACAATATAGTTCTATCATTTAAGTTGCATGTTTGATTCATAATCAATATGCATGTAATATAAACATGATTCTACTTTAGATCTAATCTAAATAGGTTCATGTAATTGAAACAGTTTCAATAATAATCAATCATAAATCTTCTTAAATCAAATATAATATATTTATGAAGATTAAAATTAGATTAAAATATTTTTAATTAGATAATAAAATTTTTTAGATCTAATTTAAAATTTTATGATCAATATTTTAGATCAACACGTACTAAGACAAACTATTTACTGTAAGGGATAAACCTTACAGCAGGACAATCTTATGGCAGTTCGTGTAATCTAAAATATTTTATTTTTAGATCTAAAATAATTTTAAATCTATTAAATTATAAATAAAATTAGATCAAATTTAATAAATTTATGATTAGGGTCAGAGCATCATGAACTAGGATAACCTATTCACTGTAAGGGATAAACCTTGTAGCAGGACAACCTTATGGCAGTTTATGAGATCTAATTTTTTTAAAAAATTTTAGATTTAATAATTAGATTATAAATTAGATCTAATCTAAGAAATAATATAAATATACATAAAAATCATGTAATAACAACCTGCCTCTGATACCAATTGAAGGCTCTTAATCTAGGATTTTATAGGTAGATCTTGAAACATTTTCACGATCTTATAGCGAAAGACTTAAATAAATTAAATATTTATTTAAATAAATATATAAATATCTAGATCTTAAATTTATTACATGATCAAGGTATGATATTAAATTAAAAATTAAAATCAAACAAGAAAGAAAAGGTTGATCAAATAAACCTAGATCTATGCTACATCAAATGTAGGTATGAAGTTTATAGATCTTATCTATTACCTAAGTTAGATGTTCTAACTTGCTGATTTAGGCTTGAGGATGAAGTCATCAGCCACACAAGCATTTGGTCTTCAGGAGTCATCCACATGAGCCTACAATCTCCGATCTGAAGTCCGATGCACGAAATCAGCACCGCATGCTAGTACTGTGCCGATCCTTCTTCAACGATCTATCCGATGCTTCTTCTTCAAAATTTAGACACACCCCAAACCTCTCCCAAAGTTTTATATTTTATAAAAAAAATTATAATAAAATTCATCCAATAAATAGAGAAAAAGAAGAGTCCAAGTTAGATCAAAATTCTAGACTACAAATGTCCAAACATGGGAAGTTATTGGGGCGCCCAACTCTTGTGCACCTCCTCCATAATTATTGACATGGATCAGTAAGCGAGGGTACACAAAAAGGAGATTATTTTCATAGAATAAGAGAAGAATTAATTAAAAGAGGGGGCAGCACTCAAGGAAAGGTGATTTGGTCAACAAGGATTCTATCTCATAGAATCCTAAGCAAAACTAACTCCTCTTTTGACTTAGTCTTCCAATAAATTGTCTTATGAGAAAAGAAGGAGAGAAAGAGGGCATGAGAAGCCATGGGAGTTTAGAATTTTTACATAAGAAATAAAATAAAAAGGCCATGGGGCGTGAGGATTAAGTGGCGTAAGTGAAAGGGAGTCCTAGTCACGCTAGGACTCCTATTTTGACTTAGTCAAACAAGATCTTTTTAACCAAATAAAATCAAGATTAAACCAATATAATTAAATAAAGTCCTAAACCATTTAAGAACTTAATTAAATTAGATTTAATTTTAATTTATTTTTTAATCAAATTAGAAAATTGGATTAATCCGAGTTCTAATTAGACTAGGACTAGTCCTTCCTTGCACTTGGCTTATCCAATAAACCAATTGAACTTTATCCAATCAAGCCCAAACTAAATCTAATTAAATTATATTTAATTAGACTTAATCTTAGCCTATTGGCTTAATCAAATTAAGTCAATTAGCAATTCCTCCTGCAATACTTGCACTGGGTTAAACACCAATCATATTGATTATTTAATCTTAGAATGATTCTTAATCATTGATCAACCATCTGATCAGATCATAAGCTCTAATGTGTGTGATCTCATAGGTCTGAACCTAAGTCAATAGCATAGAAATAAATTTCTATATCAATCAAAGTAATCATCTAGCAATGATACACGACAATCGGATAGGTCGATGGTATAAATACCATCCTTAGAACCCATACGGATATAGTTTCTATATAATTCATCTTCCTAACCATAATGCTCGTAGGATACCTCAAAGTTCAACTATCAACTTTGATTAGGTTGTCCACATTGTATTTCAAAATATCAAATCTATCTAATGGATTATCTTGGCCAAGATTTTGCTATATTGAAATACAGTGATACATTCTTCTCCAACTCTTAGAGTGGTCAATTTCATCTTGATCACACTCCAACTTCGCAAGTACTTGACTGTGCCCAGAAGCCTTTCATTGCTGAATTAGAAATTTAGTTGGTCCGGTACCAAAGCATAGTGAGTTGCTTGTAAGTCACTAAGGTGATCTCTGGTCTAAGGGATGCTTATACCTTTATCCCATCAAAGACATTCTCGATAGTAGAATGCTTTAGAGTTGGTCATGTTCAATGACGATGTACCCATACATCTAACCTGTATGCCATACCAGTGTCTCCATACTCTTTGGTTAAGAGGACAACCAACCTATATGGCATATAATGATCTATGCTCGATAGATGCTATTATCCTAATTAACAATCTATCATTTGGTCATGAACAAATTTAAGGACTAATCAATAAATTCTCTTTTTATCGAAACTAAACAATCCTAAGGACTTCGTCACAACAATGAAGTTTATTAGAAGATGTAAACTTAAGATGAAAAAGATGTCAAAATATTTTTATTAATTAATAAATTAATTATAATTATAAAATAGCTCAACTATCAATAGACTGATGATTGGCTTTGGGTCATAATTTTCAACAGGCATAGGCTTCCTTCTCACTTTTATTCATGAATGCACCTCCATAAGATGCATCTACCACTTGTTTATAATGATCTCCTAAATTCTCATAGAAAGCTTGAACTATTTGCCACTTAGACCATGATGTGGGCATTTTCTAAGAAGTTTCTTAAGTCTCTCCCATAACTCATGAATTTGTTTCCTTGGAAGCTGAGCAAATCAAGTGATAGCTCATCTCATAGTGCTAGTTCAACCTATAGGATAAAATTTTCTAAGAAATTTATGTTGCAATTTAACCCAAGTTTTGATTTATCTCCCTATTATGCTAAGCCGGTGCTTGGCTTTGTCTTTTAATGAAAAGAAGAATAAAATTAGTCTAAGGGCATCATCAGTAAAATTTTGGATTTTCACCATAGAGTAGATTTTTAAAAATTCATCCAAATGCTTATAAGAATCTTCATTAGTGTTTCTATAGAAAGATAGAAGCATATGGATTGTGGTCAGCTTGATCTCATAATAGATTGCAGGAATATTAGGTAATCGAATACAAATCGATGGGTTATAGATGGAACGAATAAAATATTCTATCTGTCTAGGTGGTTCTCTAATATTTTTAGCCATTTAATTATTGGGTCTAATATGATTCAGCTAATCAATTTTATGATTGAATTTAATTTGGTCAGGTAAAGCAATCTTTTATCGTGCATGTACTAGTGCAACCATAACGTCTGGTTTAGAATTTTTTTTAGATTTTTTTATTTTTTTTATTTTTTTAAAAAAATTATTATTTTCTTATAATTTTTTATAATTTCTTAATTTATTAATTTAATTTAATTTTTTTTATTTTTAATTTTATTTTTTTATGGAGAAAAGGAGAAGAAAGCAAAAAAAGTTCTAAAGAAGTGATCCCAAGAAATCTTAGGGCTAAGAAGAGAGATAAAAATTAGTTTTAATTAATTTTGATATTTTAATTAACAATCAAGTTAAACAATCAATCTTAATTAAGGATTATCCTAGATCTAGATAGCTCCTAACTATCAAGGTTATCTTTAAGCCCTCTAAGTATAGGATCAGTCAATCAACTGACCAGGTATGTGTAAGATCGATGGGAGTCCTCCTGTTGCTTTTCTTAGACACCAATTATTTTAACTAGATAAACTAACGGAACCAATTAAGTAACCAACTTTCTTCATGATGTAGTCCTTGAACCACTTGCTTTAGACACCAATCAAATTAACTAACCCTAATCTGGTCCAACTCTTAAAATTTTTTGTCCTAATGAGCTTGAGTTTCTAAGGCCGACATCTAATTAATTTTAATTTTAAAGGCTCAGGTCCATGTAGGATGCTGGTTGATTATTTATGGGCCAAGAAAGGATGATTAAATCTCCATCTTATCTTGTTTAATGGGTTATTGCTCCTAAATTGGTTTAAAGATGAATATGCATAATTACTTTCAGACATGGAATTCTATGCAACTAAATTAGATGCATAAAACTGACTGAATTTGAAAGCTTATCTTATCTCCAGCAATCACCAAAAAAATAAAAATAAAACTAAATCTAACATGATGGATGCTCTAAATAGTTAAGGTTTTTACTCTTGTCATGAAGCTTTTAACTAGATTTAAGTAGATAATTTTTAAATTAATTTAAAAATAAAGTAAATAATAATTAAAAAAGTCTAGGATTAGGATTGATCTCACCAAGCAAAATTGGTTGCTTTCTTCCTTCTATTTTTTTTTATTTTCCTCTTTTTTTTGCAAAAAAATAAAAAAAATTATTAAGGTATATTTGTAAAAAAATTTAAAAAATTAAAAATTTATTTATAATAAATTTATAAAAAAATCAAAAAAATTTAGTGCTCATGCCTTTTTCAATAATGGTGCCAAAAACTTGATAAGAGCACGATGTTGTCATTAGGATACTGTGTTTATCAGTTTAATTCTAACTAGCTAAAAATGATTATAAATATGTAAATAGTAGCAAGTCAAGTCGAATCCATAGAGAAGATTTTGTTTTAGCTTTGAAATCATTAATTTTTGTAAAAGGATGATGCATGCAAATCTATTGCTATGGCAAGTGCACTAGTCGATCAAGTAATAAAGTGAGTGAGTAGAGTATTGTCCCTCGAGAATTAAAAAATAAGTACTGAAAAACTCTTTTCAAAATTTTATTTAGAGAATCAATTTATAAGAAATAAATAAAATAAGAAAAAATAAAAAAATAATTAATAAATTATAGGAAGATAGAGAGTGTTAAATTTAAGAGCAATTGGTTACTAAGACAATTGGTTCACCAATACAATCAATACAATATTCAGATAATTAGGTTAATTTTATTTCATATGATGGTGGAGTTTCCTAGAATATTCACTATCCTTTGGTCTAGGCATAGCAAAACTCCCAATATGTATTAAATATCCTTTGGTCTAGGCATAATTTAAATAAATACCGATGCTTTAAGTTTTGTGAAATCTTCTAATTAAAATATGTTATGTCCAAAGCACACTAAAATTTCCACATACATAAGAATCTCAAATTGATTCAAAATACAAGGTATATAAATCAAGAAGCAATAACATAAATGTACTTGATCTGTATCATCTATGTTCATCAAATTAATTAAAAGATGGTTAGTAATCTAAAAGCATTAAGTACAGATTTATATACTCCTTATGAACAAAATAATAATAAAATTAAATCATACTAAATATTACATCAAAAAAAGTGGCTACACCTTAGCCTTAGTAAAAAAAAATTTAGTTCATGGTAGAAGAAATAGAAACAGCAAAAAAAAAAAAGCATGAGAAAATCTAAATAAATAATTGCTTGTTGCTGAATTTTGCCATTCGTTGCTCTTAGCATAGAGAATTTGATGAAAAAGATCTGCTGATAGGTGTGCTGGTCATGCAAAGAAAGGAGGAAGAAAAGAAAAGAAAAATAAAGAAGAAAGAAAAAGAAAATAAAAAGAAAAGCTCTCTCTTCTCTATTTGTCCCTCCCTCTATTTCCCTAACTATTCCTTTACTCTCTGTTTTTCCGTCTCTTTAAAACTAAACTCCCCCGTAGGTTCTCTCTAAATGCTCTCTCTTTTATTCCCTCCTCTAGCTCTCTCTCCCAGGTTCTCTTTTTCTCTTTGTCTTTGATTCTCTCTTGGTTAGCTATTTCTCCCTTCACAGCAGGCCTTCAAATAGAGCAAGGCCTTCAATGAAGAGTTTTGGAAAGAAATCCTATTGAAACTATATTTCAAAACTCCTTGTTTTGGTTGGATAGAGCCCTGATTTTTTTTGGCCTTCAGATCGGCATCCAATGGTAAAAAATCACTCGAAAATCCTTTTTAAAATCCAAATCAAGTCAGAATAAACCTCAGCCATCAAATCTTTAGATCATCCCTTGATGATCAAATCCGGGCCATCTGCCAGCACACAGGGGCCTTTGGATGCTTAGTTTAAAATCAGGATCGCGTCTCAACTATTTGATCCTGACTGAGAGCCACATCCACTATCCATCAGTGCCAAATTATCAACTGTCCGATCAAATCTCAGTGCTAGCAGCCGTTGGATCACACCTTTGGGTTGTGTAGACCATGCACGAGCTGGGTCTTGCATGGACCGCCGACTTCTTCTGTCAATCAGATCCAGCACCTTAGTGTAAAATTCCAAGAATGCCCCTACCACATTACTGTTCTGGTCCATCGTATGCCGCAAAAATCTCTGACATTAGTGGGGTATCAGCAATTGATGAGGTTAGGTATGAGGTCAGGCCGGGCTGGCTGAGCCAATTTTTCAAACCGGTTTGGTATGGACTGACTGGCTTAAAATAATAATTTTTTTATTTTTCATTTGAAAACTGATTGTGGGGCCAATTGAACTCCATTTTTCTTGAAATTTATCTTATTTGAACCAAAAAATTAAGCTCTTCATATTAGTGGCCTTCTTTCCTATAAAGATCAATAAAAATATTAATTTTCTATAATTAAAATAAATTATTTTATAATTTAATATTTTTATTAGTATATTTTTAACACTTATCACACTCCCCCAACTTGATCATTTCTAGTCCCTTAGCAATGCTTTATTTAATATTATTTTCAATAAGATCCTCCATCACAAAGATAAATTTAGGATTAAAGGTTAAAAGGTTTAAAAGATACTACTAACTAAGTATTGAGTTTTAGAAGCAAATTTTATAGTCAGTACAATCAAAAACTTTCTTAGGGTACATCTAAAGATCTATAGCATTTGTGTTCATGAAGACTAACTAAGCATTTGAGTGTTAACTTAAAGAACAAAAGTATTTTTTCTTATCATCTATTTTGATTAATTTTCTATACATTCCCAAGTTAAGCTCATGAATTAAGATAGCTTTCACACTATCTCCTTTTTTTTTTATGTTGAGCATCCTGGCCTTTTCTTCACCATTTGATGTGAATCTCCATACTTGACCTAGATGCAGAGATCCAGTTACTAAGCTTTAGGCAATCTACATATACTCTATATTTTATACTTTTATTATAGGCAGGTAGCTCTTTCCTTAAATTCAAGTTTTTTTTATTGGAATGTATATTACCACTAATTTTCAGTGATAATTGAATCCTCAGTTGGCCTTACAATCAACACCTACTTTGCCTTGTTAGTGTGCATGTGCAATTAAAAGTGCTAATAGTCTTTAGGTAACCTAAGTAGGCAGCTAAAAGTCTGACCAACTAGTCTACTTCTTCAACTCACTACTTTCATTAGCAAATACTTTCTAACTTTTATTACTTTTTCAAATCTATCTTGCTCAAGATTTTTTTCTTGATACATGATTTAAAAAATAATTAATTTATTTTGTATTTTTTTAATAAAATTTTTTTCTACCTTTCAACTTATTCTATATTGTCTCAATGAAGAAAGAAAAATAAAGAATACAATAAGGGACAGGAGAGAATATACCTGATTTATTGTACTATCGATCCAGACTAGTTCTTTGAAGTTTTGAAATTTAGCTTGATCTCTCATTTGATTTTTTCTACAAAATTAAAAATATATACCAAAATAATAAAAGAGTAACAAGAATTTACTAAAAAAGAAAAAGAAAAGAAAATGATCAACACTAAAATAAAAAGAAATAATCTATCTAGTAGTTCTGATTTTTAATCTTTAGCTTGACTTTCTTGAAGCTCTAATCTGGATTAATTTGGTGCCACTTCAATAGGTACACTTTCACCTTTGGCCGAACCCTTTTTCAATTGGACACTGCTGGCTTTACTAGTCTCAAACTTGATTTCTACAGAATTCTTACATACTGATTTGTTAATAACATCAATTCAAAAATAAGTTTGATCATCATCAAGATGTTTAGTATCTTTAAAAATATTAAAAGTCACTTGTTCATCTTGGACTATTAAAGCTCCTCCAGTAGCTAAAAAGGATCTTCCTAAGATAAGGAGTACATTAATATCTTCTTCCATATCAAGAATAATAAAATCAATAGGAAAAGTAAACTTATTTATCTTTACCAAGATATCCTCCACTATACCTCTTGGATATTTAATGGATCTATCAGCTGGCTGAAGGGTGATAGTGGTAGGCTTCGATTCTCCTAGACCCAGCTTTCTAAAAATAGAGAAAGGAATGAAATTAATACTTATTCCTATATCATATAAAAATTCTTGAAAACTATAATCATCAATAATGTAAGGAATAGTCAAACTTTCTAAATCTTTTAACTTTTGTGGTAATTTATTTTGAAGTATTGCTCAGCATCTTCATTTAAGTTGACTGTCTCATGCTCCTTTAGCTTCTTCTTATTGGTTAGAATTTTTTTGAGAAACTTAGCATACCTGGACATCTAAGTGATAGCATCTACAAAAAGAATATTAATATTTAATTTTTTTAAAATACTTAAAAAGTTAGAAAATTTCTTATCTGGATGCCATATTTGTCTCTCTAGAATGGTAGTGGCGGCTCATAGGACTTTACATTTGGATCAATAAATTTTATACAAAGGGACCATCCATCTGCTGGTTATTTTGGTGATTGATGAATTTTAGTTGGTTGTTTTGTAGTTTTCTCTTCAGTCTTTTTGTCCTAATGTGGCTCCTCCAGCTCTTTACTGCTTCTTAGGATGATGGCACTAACTTTCTCCGTTGGATTGGTCTCCATGATGCTCGGCAAGGATCCCTATGGTCTCCCGAAGATTATTTTTGCCATTTGTCCTACTTGCATCTCTAAGTTTTGAATTGCTGCTGCTTGGTCTTGCCTGAGTTTGGTTTCTAGATTTTTATGGTAGCTTCTTGACTTTGCATGAATTTTGTCTCCATATTCTTCATAGCTGCTTCTTTATTCTGCATAAATTTAATGAGCAACTCCTCCATATTAGCCTTCTTTTTAAGTACTTGGAATCTCGGGGGTGGTTTCTGTGCTATATTTTGATTGCTCCATGAAATGTTTGGATGCTGCCTCCACCCTTGTTTATAAGTTTTGGAGTAGGGATTGTCTTGCTGAGGCTTGAAAAAATTATTAAGATAGTTAGCTGTATCAGGGGTTTTAGCAAAGGGATTACCTATCTAGCATTCGTTTGTATCATGTCCTCCTCCATACAGCTCATAAGTAATGCTCTGTACATGCATAGCTGCTCCCTTCAAGTTATTGAGTTCAACTCGAAGAGTTGCAATCTCTATTGTTAAAGTTGGGATGCTATCTACTCCATGTACAGCTACTGGTCTTCTCAACATCATGCGATCTGCTAGCCACTGATAGCTATTTGATGCCATCTCATCGATCAGATCAAAGGCATCTTCCTCCATTTTTTGATTAATGGTATTTTCTGCTACTGCATCAATCATAGAATTATTAGTAGAAGATAAACCATTATAAAAAATTTATACCTGAAGCCAAATGGATAATTGATGGTGTGGACATCTCCTCAACAGCTCCTTGAAACACTCCCAAGCCTCATATAGTGTCTCCATGTCCATTTGCATAAAAGAAGTAATATCATTGCACATCTTTGCAGTCTTGGAAGGTGGAAAGTACATGGCTAAGAATTTCTAGGCTAGAGCATCCCAAGTTATGATAGAACCTGCAGGAAGAGAATAAAGCCAATTTTTTGCTTTGTCCCATAAACAGAAAAGAAATAGCCTTAATCTAGTAGCATCATTCGACACTCCATTAATTTTAAAAATATCATAAAGTTCAAGAAAATTAAAAATATTAGCATTTTGATCATCATGCACGTATCCACTGAATTGAATAGTTGATTGAATCATTTGGATCATCGTCGATTTTATTTTAAAGTTGTTTGCTCGCATAGGTGGTCTTCTAATGATCAAAGCTGCATCGACTAGAGATGGTGTAGTGTAGTCATTTAATGGATGATGTACCGCTCAAATAACTTCTTGTCGTCCCTCGATCACCATATCCAATTCCAAATTGATGTTGTTAGGAGCTTCAGCTGCCATGTTCCTTTCTTATTGTAGTCTTCTGATGGTTCTCTCTATTTTTGGATCAAAAGGTACTAAATCACTATGTCCAGTATGTGTCGTGTATCGAACACAAACCTACAAATAAAGTTAGAACAAAAATTAAAAATAAAATTCTAAAGTAAAGCAAGGATTGAAATTTTAATATTGTTTTAGACACAATCCCCAACAATGGCACCAAAAACTTGATGCATGCAAATCAATCACTATGACAAGTGCACCAGTCGATTAAGTAATAAAGTGAGTGAGTAGAGTATCATCCCTAGAGGATTGAAAAATAAGTACTAAAAAACTCTTTCCTAAGCTTTATTTAGAAAATTGACTTATAAGAAATAAATAAAAAATAAAAAATAAAAAAGATAATTAATAAATTGTAAGAAGATAGAGAGGGTATAATTATTAGGATTCAATTCAAGAGTAATTGGTTATTAAGGCAATCGATTCACTAACTCAATCAAAATAATATTCAGGTAATTAGGTTAATTTTGTTTCTTGTGATGGTGGAGTTTCCTAGAATATTAACTATCCTTTGGTCCAGGCATAGCGAAACTACCAATATTTATTAACTTCTCTTTGATCCAGGTGTAATTTAAATAAATATTGATGCTTGAAGTTTTGTGAATCCCTCTAACTAAAATACACTAAATCTAAAGTGCACTAAAATTTTCGCATGCATATGAATCTGAAATTGATTCAAAATACAAGGTATATAAATTAAGAAGCAATAACATAGATCTACTTGGTCCGTATCATTTATGTCCATCAAATCAGTTAAAAGATGGCCAGTAATCTAAAAGCATTAAGCACATATTTATATACTCCTCATGATCAAAATAATACTCAAATTAAATCATACTAAATATTGCCTCAAAAAGAGTGGCAACACTTTAGCTTTAGTAAAAAAAATTTTAGTCTGTGATAAAAGAAACAAAAATAGCAAATAAAATAAAAAGTATTTAAAAATCAAAACAAATAACTAGATTTCAAAACTCTTTGTTTCGATCGAGTAGAGCTCTGATTAATTCTAGCCTTTAGATCGGCATCCAATGGTAAAAAAAATCACTCAGAAACCCTTTTTAAAACCCAAATCAAGTTGGAATAAACCTAAGCCATTAGATATTCTCTTGATGATCAAATCTAGGCCATCCACCAGCGCACAGGAGCCTTTAGATGCTTTGTTTGAAGTTAGGATTGTGTCTCAATCGTTGTATCTCGATCGAGAGCCACATCCACTATCCGCCAGGCCAAATTATCAATCATCCGATCAAATCCTAGCGCCAGCAGCCGTTGGATCACGCCTTCGGGTTGTGTAGACCATGTACGAGCATGTCTTACATGGATCGCCGACTTCTTTCACCAATCAGATCTAGTGCCTCAGTGTAAAATCCCCATAATGCCCCTACCACATTACTATTCCGATGCACCATATGCCATGAAAATCTTTGATGTCAGCGGGGCATCAGCGATCGGTGGGATTAAGCATGCAGTCGGGCTGGGCCGTTTGAGCTGATTTTCCAAATCAATTTGGTCTGGGCCGACCGACTTTAAATAATAATTTTTTTTATTTTTTTCTATGAAAATTGATTTAGGGGCCAATTGAACTTCATTTTGCTTGAAATTTATCTTATTTGAACCAGAAAATTAAGCTCTTCAAATTGATAACCTTTTTTCTACATAAAATCAATTAAAGTATCAATTTTTTAAAATTAACATAAATTATTTTATAATTTAATACTTCTATTAGTATATTTTTAACACTTATCAAAAGAAAACATAAAGATTTTTGGAAAAAAGAGTTAAAGTCAAAAAATAAAATTATAAATAAAAAGAAAAAAATAAATGATGTAGAAAAATAAACTTAGTATTAAGATCTACTATTTAGATCTTAGCACCTACTTGCAATAAAATTAAATTTATAATAAAAATAAAGAGCAAAAAAATTAAATAAAAGATAAAAATTTAAAGAATAGAAAAATAAAATTTACATTAATTAAAATTTAATTCAAAATTTAAATACATAAATTAAAAAGATGGAAAAAAATGAAAACTAGATGCAGATGATCTTGATCTCGGATCGGTGTTGGCATTGAGATAGTATAGAAGACTGGCTCTTCTTGTCAGTACTGTCTATCTCGAAGCAACCTTGAATCCAAGCATGGCTCTATCCTATACCATCACCTTTCCTTGATCAAAGATGCTTTGATTCTGGATGCCTGGATCCTTTAAATAGTTGTTGGAGGGCTACCTTTGCAGCAAGGTAATGTGGGACTAAAGCATCATGTAGATCCATGTATATGAAGGATCCAAGTAAAAATTGAGTTAAAATACTATCTGGAATGAATTCTATTGACTTCAATGAGTTCTAGCCATCAGATGGCAATCAAACGGTCAAAAAATTGCCAAAAATCGACATTAATTAGCCCAATTTCAGTTGGATTAAATTCTGGCCATTGGATCATACTTGATGATGATTTTTCAACCATTAGATCATAGGCTGGGTTCTTGAATCACCATCAGGGTTGTCATCAATCATTGGATACATGTCGGGAGCATTCGAAGCCGTTCGATCATGCAACAGTCATTGATGGAAATCAAATCAAAATAAGAAATAACCATAGCCATCCGATTTTGATTAAGAATGACCACAGCTACATGATCATGCATCTACTCTTCTTGTGGATCGTGTAGACCATCCACACCATAGACTGCAACCAATCACCGCCCATCTTAGCATGTAAAATTACCATTTTGCCCCCATAAGCCATGTGAGATTTTTCTTGAATCTTTTAAGGGTCTAGGTCCATCACATGGTGGTTGATGATTCACCGCCTTCTATTGAGCTAGTAGTCTATGCCGGTTTCATGGACCAGGTGGCTAGTTCACTATGCATCGGCGGCCTAATAGGTTGGTGGGTTGGCACTGTGCATGGCCTTATGGGCTTATAGGTTGGCTTCTCATGCTGGGCCGACTAGCTGGCATGCTGACTGAGCTGAGTGCATTGGTTGAGCCAATATATATACATTTCTTTTCTTTTCTTTCTTTAATATTTCATACCGGATCCATTTTAAGTTAGATTTGCTACAAATTTATTTCATTTTGACTAGAAAATTAAGCTCTTTCCATTTGTAAAAATATTTCATGTGAATAATGGATAAAAATATCAATTCTAAATAATAATAATAAATTAATTTATAAATTAATACTTTTATCGATAAATTTATGGTACTTCTCACTTTGGTAGAAATTGGATAACATGTATATGGGCAAGAACATGACAAATAAGTTATGGTTGAAGAAGCAGCTATGCAATTTACAGATATCCGAAGGAGGAGATCTAGTTTTCCACATCTAGAGGTTCAATCAAGTTTTCTTAAATGTCATGAGCCTTGATATGAAGATTGATGAGAGGGATAGAGCTCTCTTGTTATTGTGTTCATTGTCAGTAGCATATGATAGTCTCATAACTACTCTAGTGTGTGGAAAAGAAACATTAAATTTTGAAAAAGTGGTTGGAGTTCTCAGATCTAACGAGCAACGAGAAAGACTTGTTAATGAAAATCTTAGCTCAAAGGTGCTTTCTATGAATGAGAGACAAGAAAGACCTAAGGAGAGGACTCGAAATAAATCAAAGGATAGATTGAAGTCTCAAAAAAATCAGAAGGCTTGAAAATGCTACAAGTATCATCAATCTGGTCATATTAAGAGGAATTGCCCATTTTTGAAGAATAAAAATGCGATGGTGTTCGTGTGACGAACGGACTATCTTCAAAAATAATTTTGAAGGTTCTTCGGATCAGATCTAGATCTAATTTTTGGTAGAAAGGTTCATGAAAAGAAGATGTTCAGATCCTGCCCGAGTGGATACTGGTAGAAGCCAGGTGTGTGCATGGCTCCTTCCAGAATCTCAGGAATCAATAGGATCATTTCAGGATAATTAGATTATCTAATTAGGTAGTTTAAATTATATTTTATTTAATTTTAATTTTTAATTTTTAATATCAGATCATCATGATTAGATCTAAGAACTCTTAGATCTTGTTGGTGCAGAATCTGGTTGACATAGATCAAGTTGGAGCTGAGGAAGAAGAGGTCACCGCCCATGACCTGCAAAATAAAGTTCCATCTAGAGTCAGTGGTGGTGGCTCTAGTAGGACCCTCCAACGATCAAGTCGGCTATTCTGACCAATAGAAATAGAGTGCTCAAAAAAGAATTCAGCAAAATTTTGGGAAGGAGAAGAGAGCTTAGAGAAAAGATATTTGAAGGATCCATTTTATAGATGGAGCCTATAATAGACTGATAGTGACAGCCGTAATTATCAGGTAGTGAGTCACTCGAGAACACATGGACTTTGCTATGGAGAGTAGTATCCATTGTTGTGATGTATCCTATTGAGGATAAACCCCACTTCTGTCGAAGTTCAGTCTGATGCTTAGCCTAATATAACTGATAATCATGGAAGAGCTTCGATCGAAAATTCTTCCTCCAACTGCTAAACTCCTTTCGGACTTCTCTTTCAGCCGAACTCCTCTAGAAGCCAAACTTCTTTCGAACTTCTCCTTCAGTCGAATTTCTCTAGGAGCCAAACTTCTTTCGAACTTCTTCTTCAATCGAATTTTTTTAGGAGCCGAACTTCATCCGGATTTCTCCTTCAATCGGATTCCTCCAGGAGCCAAACTCCTTTCAGACTTTTTCTTCAGTCGGATTCCTCTAGGAGCCAAACTTCTTTTGGACTTCTCCTTCAATCAGATTTCTTCAGAAGTCAAACTCCTTCCGAACTTCTTCTTTAGTTGAATTCCTCTAGGAGCTGAATTTCTTTCAGACTTCTTCTTCAGTCGGATTTCTTCAGGAGTCAAACTCCTATCAGATTTATCCTTCAGTTAGGTTCCTCCAAGAGCCAAACTTCTTTCGAACTTCTGCTTCAGTTGGATTTCTTCAGGAGTCGATCTTCTTCTAAACTTCAACTATTAAATCTCAATGAATGGGTACATCACGATAACAGACATCTCTCTCCATAATAAATTTCACGTGGCTTCGAGCAGCCCACTACTAAATGGCTATGGCTATCATTATCAGTCTGCTATAGGTGATCCCACTATCGGACAGTTATGGCTTTCATTATCAGTCTGCTATGGGCGACACCTCTCTCTAGAATAAATTCTATATGGCCCTGAGTGGTCCACTATCGGATGGTTACGACAAGCACCATCTATAAAAGGGGATCCTCCAGATACATTTTGGATAAGCTCCCTTCTCCTTCCCAATACTCTGCTGAGTTCTTTTCTTAGCACTCCATTTTTATTGACCAAAAGAGCTGACTTGATTATTGAAGGGTCCTGTCGGAGCCAGCACTACCAACTCCAGATGAGATTTTATTTTGTAGGTCATTGGCGGTGACCTCTTCTTCCTCAGCTTCAGCTCAATCCTGTGTCAACCAGATTCTGCACTAACATGCCCATTCGTTGAGATTTAATAGTTAAAGTTTGGAGAAAGCAGGCATCGATTGGTAAAGAGCTTTGACATATATCAATTCTAGAGGAGTTCGAACTTCTAAATAGAATACAGCTAGAGGAGATCATCCGAAAGAAATGCTAGTTGAAATCTAAAAGTAATCCACTGAAGGAATCTGGATGATGTTCGACTGATGGACAAGTCCAAAAGGAGTCCGATTGATGGAGAAGTCCAATTGAAGGAGAGGTTTGGAAGAAGTTCGACTGAAGAAAAATTCTAAATGGAGTCCGACTGATAAAGGAGTCAGATCGAAGGAGAAGTTCGAAAGGAGTCCGACTGATGGAGGAGTCTAACTGAAGAAGAAGTTTGGGAGGAGTTTGGCTGAAGGAGGAGTCCGAAAGGAGTTCGACTATTGGAGGGATCTAGAAGAAGTTTGACTGCTGAAGGGGTCCAAAAGGAGTTCGACTACTGGAGGGGTCCGAAAGAAGTTCGACTACTAGAGGTATCTAGAAGGAGTTCGGCTGCTAGAGGGATCTGAAAGGAGTTTGACTGCTGAAAGGATCGGAGGGAGTTCGGCAGCTGAAGGGAGAATTCCCAATCAAAGTTTTTCTGTGATTACCAGTTAAATTAGGCTAAGCATCAAACTGAGCTTTGGCTGAAGCAGGGTTTATCCCCAACAATAGTCTTCCGACTCCTGAGTTCAAAATTTGAAGGAAAGGAGGAAAAAAGATGACGGCCGAAGTCCAATCTCGAGTTTCCATGCTCGTCAGGATGAGACCCCCATTTGCTTTCTTTCCATGTGTCTCATCCTTCTCTCGTCTTCCTCAGCTCCACACACCCTTTCAATTGATCCTCATTGTGTTCATTGTCCTTTCATCCTCTCTGAATAGTTTAGATCAGTTTTCTATCCCTTCACTTAGGTTATTCGTACTTATCACTTTTGGCTCCTTATTTTTCTGATTTTTTTTTGTGTGATTGACCTTGTCGGCCTATGCTTTGCTTGTAATGAATTCATTTTTGTAATGAAATAATATATTTTTTGCTATTTTCATTCGCATGAACCTGAGTTCTATCTACGGCTTTACCTTCTTTACCTCATTTTTTTCTCTATCATTTTCTTATGAAATGCTTGTTGTGGACGCTGAGCTCATTGTGTACATCGAGCTTATTATGGATGTCGAACTAGGACCTTTCTTACAAACCAGGATAAGGTTCCATCCTTCGCATTTGACGTAGTTAGGTCATTATGGAAAAACATGTGTAGGGATTCTCCACCAAGCTTCTTCCTTCTCCACGTCTTTGGTCTATGAGGTTCCAACTTTTGCCCATGTTAGGATGAGGCTTTTCTTTTATTCTTATCATGGCTTACGGGGGTGCGTTAGCATCATTGGTAGGGTCTCTTCCTCCATCCTATCTTATATCGATGGGATCATCAACTTTGCTCACATTAGGACGAGGTTCTCCTCCAATTCCTAATGTGGCTTGTGGGGGCGCATTTGGACCGTTGATAGGATCTCTCCCTCCATCCCATCTTAAATGGATGAGGTCTTCGACATTGCTCACATTAGTATGAGATTTTTCTTCTATTCCTAACAGACTATAGGGGCACATTAGGGCCATTGTTGGGGCCTCTTCTCTCATCTCATCTAAAATGAATGAGGCCTTTGACTTTGCTCATGTTAGAAAGAGGTTCTTCTCCTTTTCCTAACAAACTGTAGGGTCATATTAAGACTGTTGTCAGGGTCTCTTCTCTCATCTCGTCTAAAATGAATGAGGCCTTCGACTTTGCTCACGTTAGGATGAGGTTCTCCTCCTATTCCTAACGGACTGTAGGGGCATATTAGGGCCATTGTCAAGGCCTCTCCCATCATCTCGTCTAAAATGAACGAGGCCTTCAACTTTACTCATGTTAGAATGAGGTTCTCCTTCTATTACTAATGGGCTATAGGGGCACATTAGGGCCGTTGTCAGGGTCTCTCCTCTTATCTCATCTAAAATGAAGGAGGCCTTCCACTTTGCTCATATTAGGATAAAGTTCTCCTCTTGTTCCTAAGGGACTGTAGGGGCACATTAGGACCATTGTCAGGGCCTCTCCATCATCTCATCTAAAATGAACAAGGCCTTCGATTTTGCTCACGTTAGGATGAGGTTCTCCTCCTGTTCCAAATGGACTATAGGGATACATTAGGGCTATTCTCAGGGCCTCTCCCCTCATCTCATCTAAAATGAACGAGGCCTTCGACTTTGCTCATGTTAGGATCAGGTTCTTCTCTTATTCCTAATGTGGTCGTATTTATCGTGAGATTATGTTCGGGGGGTAGTCCCCCTTTGTTACTGATATACAACAAAGATTCGGGTGTTGAAGCTCGACATCGTTTGGGATGGTACATTCAATTATGAAGTTGGCCAGTGCCTTAGCTTTGATTGCTGGCCGAGGTCGATAGTTGATATTAAACTCTGTTAATTCAATGGCCTATTTTGCAATTCTTTTGGAAGCATCCATTTGATGAAGGATCGCTTTGATCGGTCGGTCAATGAGGAGCATTATAGCATATCCCTGAAAGTAAGGTCGAAGTCTTCTTGCTGCAATCAGAAGAGCATAAGTCAATTTTTCCAACTTTGTATATCTGGTCTCAGCATCTCTCAGGATCCAGCTTATGTAGTTGACTGATCGCTGTACTTTCATCTCTTCTTTGATCAGGACTATCGCTAGCATCACAGGGGAGAGTGTGAGGTAGAGAAATAGCTCCTCTCTGGTCTCAGATTTGGCTAGTAGGGGGGCGAGCCAAGGTAGTTCTTGAGTTTGTCGAATGCCTTTTGGTATTTCTGAGTCCAGCGAAAATCTTTCGATTTGTTGAGGATTTGAAAGAAGGGCATGCAACGTTCAACCGACCTCAAGATATTATGATTCAAAGCTGCCACCTTTTCGATCAAGCACTGAACTTCTTTGATGGACTTTAGAGTGGTCATCTCCCAGATAGCTCAAATTTTCTCTAGGTTGGTCTCAATCCTTGGTCTCAAGATCATGAATCTCAAAAATTTTCCTGAGGCTATTCTAAAGGCGCACTTGATTGGGTTCAGCTTCATCTTGTATTTTCTGAGTGCTTCAAAAGCCTCTTCCAAGTTAACAACATGATTGATAGACATTTGGCTTTTGACCAGCATATCGTCGACGTAAACCTCCATATTGCGATCGATCTGCTTCTTGAAGATTTTATTGACCAAGCATTGATAAGTCATGTCTGCATTCTTGAGCCCGAAAAGCATGACCTTGTAACTGTAAAGGCCATGGTTAGTAATAAAAGCAGTATTCTTCTCATCCTCTGGTGCCATCTGAATTTGGTTGTAGCCAGAGAAGTCATCTATGAAGGTGAGGAGCTCGTAGCCTGAAGTTGCATCCACTAGTTGGTCGATTCTGGGTAAAGGATAGCTATCTTTTGGGCAGGCCTTGTTTAGCTTCTTAAAGTCGATGCACATCATCCACCTACTGCTGGCTTTTTTTATCAGGATCACGTTAGAGATCTAAGTCGAATAGCTGACTTCTTGAATAAATCCGACATTAAGAAGCTTGTCGACTTCTTTTGCTATTGCCTTCTGCCTTTTTGGTTCATGGCCTTGAACTCTTTCTTTTACTGGTAGATGCCTGGGATCAACAGCCAATCGATGTTCCATAACCTCGGCATCAATCCTAGGCATATTCATCAAAACCTAGGTGAAGACGTTAGCATTCCTCCATAAAAAGGCGATGAGCTGCTCCAAACTTCAACTTCCAGATTTGAGCCAATTTGCAATGTATGCTTCATGTTCCCATTATTCAAAAGGACTGAGATACGATCTTTCATCGGTTCTCCCCCTTCTTCCACGAGGTCATCCCGAACATCTAGCCCATCAACAGGACAAGGGTCAGACTATTTTTTTTTTGTAGGGCAATTGAGTAGCAGTGCCCTGCCAGAGCTTGATCTCCTCTGACTTCTCTGATCCCATAACTTATCGAAAATTTTATCTTTAAATAATAAGTTGACACCATCGTTCGAAGTGCATTTAGACCAGATCGACTGAGAATTGCATTATAAGCAGAGGGAGCCTTTACTATCAAAAAATCCATCTGCACTCTGGATTGTCTTGGATATTATCTTACAGCCATAGCAATAGTTATTACATCTTCAACTGGTATTGTAGCACCAGTGAAGTCTACTAGTGGAGAGTTTACTGATCTAAATTGACTATTAGATATTGACATTTTGGAGAAAGCATCACAAGACAAGACGTCAATCGAACTCTCATTATCAACTAGAATGCGATGTACATCATAGTCTGCTATATTTGAAGAGATTACAATCTTGTCGTTGTATGAAAACTGTACTCCCCATGCGTCTACCTTAGTGAAGGTTTTGGGCTCTTCAATCCTCCATCTCTTCACTGATCCCTCAGATCCACTGGTCTCTTCTCACTAAAGTCCCTTAGAGATAGTGTTGATGATGTCGAGAGGTGATCGATCTCCTTGTTGTTCCTCCCTCCTTGGTGGTTCTGGCTATAGTAGTGCCCTTGATCGATCTCCTTGTTGTTCCTCCCTTCTTGGTGGTTCTGACTGTGATAGTGCCCTCGGTCAATCTTCTCTTATTTCAGACCAACATCTGAGGAATCGACCCAGTCGGCCTCTTCTGATAAGCTTCTTGATCATGTCTTGGAGCTGAATGCATTCTTCAATATCGTGACCATGGCCATGATGGTAGAGCCAGTATTTGCTAGGATTGTGCTTATCAAGATGAGTGCACATACTTTCAGACCTCGGTAGTTGCTCCTTGACTCCATCAATACTTGCATTTTTGGAGCATGAGGGGAGTGTACTTGTGAAACCTTCTAGGGGGAGAACTTTGTGCCCTTCTGTCGGGGCTTCTTTAATGATGAGCTCGAGGAGGAGTTCGGACTCACTTGCACTCGGAGGGAGTCCGTGAGCACGATCGAACTTCATTCGACTCTCCATCAGCTGTAGGTTTATTAGACTCGCCTGCCTGCCGCTCTCCTATGGCTTCCTCATCCTTGAAGGCTTCTTCCGCTCGAGCATATCCTTCAGCCCGAGCTAGCAGATCAGCAAAGTCCCTGAAGTACTTCTTCTCCAAGGAGAACAATAAATCATTCTTCTGAAGGCCACCTTTAAGTGTGGCCATTGCAATAGACTGGTCTAGGTTTCGAACCTCCAATGCAGCAATATTAAACCAGGTGACATAAGCTTGGATAGATTCCTCCTCCTTCTACTTAATATTCATCAGAAAATCCAAATCTTGATGGAGATGTCGACTGCTAACAAAATAAGCCACAAACTAATGGCTCATCTGGTCAAAAAAAAAGATCGTACCTGACTTCAACATCGAGTACCAGTTTCTTACTGCTCCCTTCAAGGTAGATGAAAAAGCTCGACATAAGATGGCATCTCCTATGCCATGGAGTAGCATCATGGTTCAGAAGGCCTCCAAGTGATCAACCGGATCTGAGATTCAAATTGGGGAAGCTTGAAGTTTGGCAGAATGTGCTCTTACATAGTTTAGGGAGAGAGGAGGATCGATGCAGATGTCATCATGGTGAGTCGGGGCAACATGGTAATGTTTTTCAATTCATCGGTCTATCTCTTATAGTTTTTGATTGATTTTTGATCGAGGATGTCATCTTGATCATAGATCTTGGAAGGCTTCCAGCTATAGATGAGAAAGATCTCTTTCAAAAAAAAATCATGATCCGTACAAGGATCCTCTGCTCTCTATTTTTACTTTCCAAGGGCGACGAGTATGCTCACCAAAGTGTGCCTCCTTAGGACCGATTCCTAACATTTTGATAGTGAATTTTCTGGCAGAACCACCACCGAGGGTTGCTGCATGACCTGCTCCATTTCGGTGAGGCCCTGAATCTGCTGCATCAGCAGGTTAAACTACTTTGGATCTACCATGGCCACTGGTGGAGGAGGAGGTTGAAGCGCCTGCGATGGAGCAGGAATGGATGGATCTAGCAGCAGAAGCGATAGATCTTTGGGTAGTCACCTTCTTTGGAGGCATTTCTTTGGATTGAAAGAGAGGATGGAGATGAACCTTGAAGAAGAAGATCCACAAGGTCGATTGAGCACTCCTTTAAGAATAAAGGTGTACAAATGGGCCCTTCCTCTAGCACCAATTTTGTTGGTGCAGAATCTGGTTGATGTCGGATCAAGCTAGAGCTAGGAAAGAAGAGGTCACCATCAGTGATCTACAAAATAAAGTCCAATCTAGAATCTATGGTGGTGGCTCTCATAGGACCTTTCGATGATCAAGTCAGCTCTTTTGGCTAATAGAAATAGAGTGCTCAGAAAAGAATTCAGCAGAATTTTGGGAAGAAGAAGAGAGCTTAGAGAAAACGTATTTGAAGGGTCTCTTTTATAGATGAAGCCTATAATAGACTAATAGTGACAGTCGTAACCATCCTGTAGTGGGCCGCTCGGGGCCACATGAAGTTTGTTATGAAGAGTAGTGTCCATTATCATGATGTGCCCGTTCGTTGAGATTTAATTGTTGAAGTTTGGAGGAAGCAGATATTGGTTGGTAAAGAGCTTTGACATATATCGATTTTAGAGGACTTTGGACTCCTAAAAAAAATATGACTAGAGGGGATCATCTGAGAGACATGATAGTTAAAATCTGGAAGTAATCTGCTGGAGGAATCTGGATGGAGTTCGATTGATGAAGAAGTTTAGAAGGAGTTGGACTGACAGAGAAGTCCGACTGAAGGAGAAGTCTGGGAGAGTCCGACCGAAGGAGAAGTTCAGATGGAGTTCGACTGATGGAGGAGTTCGACTGAAGGAGAAGTCTGGGAGGAGTCCGACTGAAGAAGAAGTTTGGATGGAGTCCGACTGATGGAGGAGTCCGACTGAAGTAGAAGTTTGGAAGGAGTCCGACTGATGGAGGTGTCTGGCTAAAGGAGAAGTCTGGAAGGAGTTTGGCTGAAGGAGAACTTCGAAAGGAGTTTGACTGTTGGAGGAGTCCGAAAGGAGTTCGGCTGCTGGAGGGGTACGGAAGGAGTTTGACTGCTGGAGGGATTCGGAAGAAGTTTGGCTGCTGGTGGAGTGAGTTCGGCTGCTAGAGGAGTCTAAAAGGAGTTAGGCTACTGGAGCAATCCGGAAGGAGTTTAGGAGTCCAAAAGGAGTTTGACTACTGGAGGAGTTTGGAAGCAGTTCAGCTACTGGAGGGAGAATTCTCGATCGAAGCCTTTCTATGATTACCAATTACATTAGGCTAAGCATCAAATTAGACTTTGATTGGAGCGGGATTTATCCCTAACAGATTTGATCGGATTATTTAAGAATTTTTAAAAAATTCTCCTCAGATATGATCAGATCTATACAATCCTATGATGGAAAATAGTATTTTTTCTTCAGAATGTACTATCAATAATCTTATTTCAATAAAATCTTCTTATTTTAATATCTTCGATCTTGGTGCAAAACTATGATGTAGAAAATAGCCTTTTGAACTTTGTCGTTAGATGAAGTTAGCCCTATTACGAATAGAAGGGGAATCTCATCCTAACATTGAGCTAAAGCGAAGATCTCGATTACTTAAGTCGGAATATGGGGAGAGGTCTCTTCAATGACGCTTTTGTGCCCCTATAGTCCTATTAGGAATAGGAGGAGAACCTTATCCTAACATTGAGCTAAAGTGAAGACATCGGTTACTTAAGTCGGGATGTGAGGAGAGGCTCCTTCAACGGTCCTTTTGTGCCCCTATAGCTCTGTTAGGAATAGGAGGGGAACCTCATCCTAACATTAAGCTAAAGTGAAGATCTCAATTACTTAAGCCGGGATGTGGGGAGAGGCCTTTTCAACGGCCACTTCAGTGCCCCTATAGCCCTATTAGGAATAGGAGAGGAACCTCATCCTAACATTAAGCTAAAGCGAAGACCTTGATTATTTAAGTCGGGATGCAGGGAGAGGCCCTTTCAATGGCCGTTTTGTGTCCCTATAGTCTAGTTAGAAATAGGAGGGAAACCTCATTCTAACATTGAGCTAAAGCAAAGACCTCGATTACTTAAGCCGGGATGTAGGGAGAGGCCCTTTCAGTGGTCCTTTTGTACCCCTATAGTCCTGTTAGGAACAGGAGGAGAACTTCATCCTAACTAATATTGAGCTAAAGTGAAGACCTCGGTTACGTAAGCTGGGATGCAGGGAGAGGCCCCTTCAACGATCCTTTTGTGCCCCTATAGCCCTGTTAGAAATAGGAGGACCTCGTCCTAACATGAGCAAAATTAAAGGCCTTGCTGAGCTAAGCCGAGAAAAAAATGAGAGGAGGGGGGCCCATCCAGTGGTCCCAAATAAACCCCCAACCTAAAGTAAATAGAAGGGAGAAACCCTATCACTGATCCTTACACGTATTTCTCCTATAATTATCTGACCGTGTGAGGTGCAAAAAGAAAAATTATGCTCGAGTCCATAAAAAGGACCTCGGATAAGCATCCACAATAACCACTTCATTTGAAGACAACACGAAGAAAAATAAATTGAAGAAAGTAGAGCCACGAGCAAGCTTCAAATTCATGTGAAACAAAAATAATAAAAAGGATACCATTTCATTACAAAAATAAGTTCATTACAAGCAAAACACAGGTCGACAAGATCGATTACACCAAAAAAAGGGAAAAGAGAAAGGTCATCAAAATCCTAGGAAGGGCTGGACTCCTCAGACTTCGGATTGGTGGCCATTACCAAAGATTCCATTAGACAATCGACCTCCTCCTCGAGCTCTCTTCGCCTCATTATGTTATCATGGAATATCCTATCGACTCGATGGTTGTTCTACTTTGACTCTCGCAACCTCCTCCTCAGGACCTCAGACTCAGCCTCGGCATCCTTGTTGGCCTGATGCTCACAAGTTAGCTCGAGCTTCAACCACTGCACCTCAGCCTTTCCCGCATCGATCGACTCCAAGAGTTTGCCAATGATCCCCTTCAAGGAGTCGATCTCCTTGGCCTCCTGCTTGTACCAACTGGAAAGTCATCATCAAGTCACCGCTGGAGCTGGGCTACTTCGTCGTTGGAGGCATGAAGCTTTTGTTCTAGCTTAGATATCCTGTCACTCCAATCCAATCGGTAAGTCTCATATGCGAGCTCAGCATCATGCAGCTGCATTTGAAATGTGGAGAACCTCATTGACCAATCCCACTTGAATCGTGCCTTATCGGAAGACCATGGCAAGCTCCCCTCCAAAAATTGAATCTTCTCCTTCACCGTCTTGAGTTGAGTCTCGAGGGAGCCGATCTTCGCCGTCAGTGCCCAGGATTTGTCGCTTGCGTTCTTCCAAAGTTTGGCCAGCTCTCTCTTGAAGCTCTCCTTCTGAATGCTAAAACTCGTAGAATCCTTCATGTGCAAGTTTTGAAGGTGAGTGACCTCTTTGGTCGCCTCCGAGCCATTCTTCCACAAAGCTTGAAGGTCGTCCTCCATCTTCTTCAACTTCTTCTTTAGATCATGGACTTCCTTTCTCAGGCTTTTTATTAAAGGTTTCAAAGAAACCCCCTAAGGCAGTCGATTAGCATTAACGGGATATTGCATTCAAAGTATGAAAAATGCTCAAGGGTATAGATAAAAAAGAAATTTACTTTTATTTAATCAAAATTTTGAGTACAAAGTAAAAAAAAAATAAGAGAAGAAAAATGTACAACTTCTTAAGGATTTCAACCTCAGAAGGGACTGCGGCAGACAAAGTCGGAGCACTCTCGACTGCCTCGAGTTCCTGAACTGGCTCAGGCACCTCCACGACTGGTTTGGATGGATGAAAAGCAAGCTCGATGGAGGAAGAATCGATTACGGCATCAGACGATCCAACTTCTACATCATCCTCCTCCTCCTCTAGAAATCTGAGGTCGAGCTCGAGGATCCTACGGGCCACCCTACCTTTGCAGAGCTCGAAGCCCTTGATGAATGCCTGCTAGCCAAATTCGACGTTCAGATTCCTCATTTTGGGAGAGGCCTTGAACTCTTCTACGGCCCAAGTCATCACCTTCGAGATCAACTTCACCATTCGGGCTTCTAGTTCGGCAACTTTAATCTCAGCTTCCTTCTTCCTCTTTTCCTCCAGGGCCAGTGCAGCCTTAAGTCTGATTGAGATGAACTCCTCTTTCCAAAGTATGCTCTGGAGACTTTCGATTTCTGTCATCTTCTCCTCTGCAAGGTGTTTAGCCTCGGTGGCCTTTTCTTGAAGATGATCGATCTCAGCTCGAAGATCCTCCTGACTTTCCATGCTTTCAGCTCTTGGCAATGTGCCCTCTTAATATGGATGAGCATTTGCTGACCCGACTGCAACAGACAGTTGATGTTAAAAAAAGAAGAAGAGAAGAAAAGAGCAGAAGAGGAGAGAAAAAGTTGAGCAATAGAGTGGTCACCTTGAGGATGGGCCCAAGAGAACCCCAAATGAGCTGCCCCGGGTCAAGGTCAGCCATGCGGTCCACCACCTCTGGCATGGCAAATTTTTTGGCTAAATCTCGAATGATCCCTGTGTCATTGAAAGGGTCTTCTCCTAATACACCATGGTCATCGCTTGGCTCGCCAGGACGAGCCTTGCGGAGCGTCTTTGCGATAGCTTTCTTTTTTTTATTTCCTTCCACTATCTCTCCCTCAGTAGGAAGCTCCAGAGCTTGATCTCCACTGGAAGAGCTTGAGGGTGCAGGAGGCATGAAACCTGCACCAATGGTGCCAACCTCAGTTGTTGGGGCAACCTCAGCACTGGTGGCAACCTCAGAAGCTACGACAGTGGTGGTAGGGGCTGCGAAGCTTGGAGCGCCAACCTTCATCTTCTTCAAGCTACCACCTGGCACTTTTTCTTTTCTTTTTTGGGCATAAAGCTCCTTAGTTAGTATTTCGGTAGCTTCAGTATCCATTTATACAACAGAAAGGAAATCGCGATTAGTGATAGTACATATATGTGAAACCACATGAAGAATTCAAAAAGTAGAAAAATGTACTAGCAGGATCAAAGAGACTCAAACCCAGGTTGAACAAGATCTATTCTTTCAGAAGGTCAGGAAGAAGAGAAACTCGGTATGTTTTAAGTTTATTGGAGGAATCAAGGTTGGCTCTGTCTAAGCTAGGAGCTCAGCAAATCGACTCCCTAATGTAACCCCAAGGAGGAAGATCTAATAGCAAGGTTGGACAGTGCACGAAAAAAAACTTTTTGTTCCAGTTGTGAATGGAAGAAGGGGCACCTTTCAGTAATCCCTTCTTGCCGAACTGAGGGGAGAAGTACCACCAGTCCTTTGTAGAAGATGTTTGAAGGTATAGAAATTCCTAAAGAGTGAGACCGTTGGATGAACCTTGGCTAGACAGCAAGGAGAAAAGAATCCTATCACAAACCTAAAGGAATTTAGTGCTACAAAGGCAAGGAAAAAGTTCAGAAAGAAAAAAAGAGCAACTGCAAAAGGGGGGAGTGGAAGTCGAAGTCTAGCATGCAGAGCTTCTAAATGTAAACAAAACCAGCCAATCGGAGGGAAACTCACACGATCACCCAATTTGGAGAGTTCAAGGTCTCCAAAGGGATCCAGTACTAAATCCTAATTAAGCAAAGGTTGTTTGGGGTCAGGGCACAAGGAATGGTATCTAGTGCGAAGGGTTGATAAGACATACTTCCAGGATCAACCTCTACTATGGGAATGGGGTCTAGGAAGGCTAAACCTGACAAACTCCAAGAACCAATGGATTGAGAAGTTCTGATGGACATTTGGATCAAACTAATGAAGGAAAATCCTAATTTCTCGGACCAGGTTCATTCAGATCTAATCGGATCAAGAGATATATTTCAAAATTTTTTTCTTTGATCCTAATCAAATTTGAGATATTTTAGATCTGATTATTATTATTTTAGAAATTAAAATAAAATCAAATAAATTAAATCAGATTTAATTTACCTTGATGTGGGTAATCTTATTACTGTTGATGATCCTATAAGCAACGAAAGGTTCTGGATCAAGCCACATAAGTGCCTGGCCTCTATCGGTATCCACTCAGATTGGATCTAGAGATCCTCTTCTTCTCTATGACATCTCCAAAAATTAGATCTAGATTTGATCTAAAAAATCTTCAAAACTTCTTTCGAAGATCAGCAGTCATCCTTTGCAGCAGTGCAGCCTTCTAGCTTTCAATCACCTTTTTTTGATCTGGATCGCACCAACCAAGAATCCAAATACTTTGGATGTGGAGAAGAGAGGCAGAAGGTGGGTTTGGCATGGACGAAGAGGGGAGAGGCAGCCTTGGGGCATGGGATTTCAATTCTCCAATCATACCATCTGAGTTGGGTGCAGGGTCTTATTTATAGACTGTCTGTGATCCAACCTCTCTTTTTTCCAACCAATCACAATTTTTTGTGAAATCAGATCTAAATCTGATCGGTGGGAATAGAGTCCTCTGGATTCCTCCTTAGAGGGCACCTAAGACCAGTCAAAGTTGGTTCTTAGGAGAACTCTAACTGAAATCCAAAAAAGGAGATGGAGTCCCTATCCAACAGGGACTCCTGGGCGCCTCCAACTTGGGCACACGCCAAGGGTGGCATGCACCCTCTTTCTTGTCAAGTTCTGGCAAAGGGACAGGTCCCTACCAGCTCTCCAATAGGTGCATGACACATGGACAGAAGTCAAAGTGTCAATGGTCAATATTTGACCAGTCAAAGGTAGACTTTTGACCAAAGTCAAAGAATGAAAAATGGCAGGTGACCAAAAAATAGTAGATAATGTCTTACAAAATAAGACAACCTTTTCTAACTTGGACTACCTCCAGCCAGACCATATGAAGGCCTCTGATTGAGCACAAACTTCTTTTGCTCAGTCAGGACAACTTATTTGTGATAGCAAAAGAAGAACGTTAGGTTCAATCGAGTGCTAGCACGATTTTCTTGAACCTAATTGAATCTCATTCAGATCAATTGAACTAGATCAGTTCAATTGATGATCACCAGATTCAAACCCTTATTTGTGTGACCCAGTTAGGTTCAGTTCTGTATGGTAATGGGATATGTCATGATCTCTATCATCGACATCATCGAAACTCCTTTCGATGGATCAGAACTCTTCTGATTCGAACAGCTAGAATGATCGATCATCTAAATCATTCTAATTGCTCCCAAAATCCACCAGTGACACCTAGCAGTATATGGTGGCAACCCATCAGAGCTGAATGCGAACCTCTTGGTGCAGCTACCTGTGTGATTAAGTTCTTCTATCTTGAGCCCCGATCAGATTAGGGTTAAGGTAAACTCGTCAAACCCTAGTTTCTGTCATATGATGTAATCATTCGATTCAAGTCCGATGTGAAAATCTAAATAGAAACTCTTTCTATTATTTCACTCTACCATGGCCATGGGCTTCTGGACTTGATTCTCATGATCATCATAGGGCTGCTCCTCTACCACCGAGGTAGATAGATTCCATCTTGATGCAATCTAGTTCCTACAATGAACATGCTATAGCCAACATACACCTCAGGGTTCCGAATGGCTAGGAGATCGAGTAATGGTGTAGTCAAACTATAACACCCTCAAGGTGAACTATCGATGCACCTCAGGTCAAAGAACCAGACACACTACTGCAGCATCGAGTCAGTCATTGACGAGAAGGTAGACTCCCTAATGACTACTCGAGGTGGTCACGCTCAGTGCCCTCGTTCTCTAACGAGTACCTGTACTCTCGCTCCGGTGTCTCCACACCATAGACTCAAGACTCATCTACTAAAGAGAAGCGATTGTACACCAACCTTTCGGATCAATCACCATCCTCGTGATGATCCTATGGTCGGGAGCATTTTATGAGTTAATAATGATTATTCATGTCTTAAATTTTCAACTCTTGAAAATATGAATTATCATTACCATTAACTCAAAGGATGTATCACAGACACTAAATACACATATGTGATAGAAAATAATCCATTTTATTGATATTAGTCAAAATTATAATTTTGCCCCTAGAAGTGTATTACAAGTGTCAGCCAATTCTGGCTTCTAGGGCACATATATCTAACAATCTCCCACTTGTCCTAAAGCCAATTGGCTACAAGTCTAAGTCCCATCTTCTCAAGGTGGGCTTCGATCTTCTGCTGGCCCAACGGCTTTGTAAGTGGGTCTGCCACATTATCTGCGGAGTTGACTCTCTTGACCTCGACGTAACCCTTCTCGAGGTAATCGCGGATGAGGTGGTATCGCCGCTCAATGTGCTTGGATTTTTGGTGAGACCTTGGCTCCTTAGCAAGGGCTATGGCGCCATTGTTGTCGCAGTATAGAGGAATGGCATCTGATGGCATTACTCCTATTTCTGCAGCAAACTTCTTATACCAGAATGCTTCCTTCGCAGCCTCTGATGCAGCGATATATTCTGCTTCCATGGTGGAATCTGCTATCACCATTTGCTTGAAACTCTTTCAGCTGACAGCACCACCATTGCACACAAACAGACTCCCAGATGTCGACTTTCGATCATCTATATCGGACATGAAATCCGAGTCTGTGTATCCCTGGACTTGGAGTTCTCCATTACCAAAGACCAACATCATATCCTTAGTTCTTCTCAAGTACTTAAGGATACATTTCACAGAAGTCCAGTGTTCTTCACCTGGATTTGACTGATATCTGCTTGTGACACTCACAGCATGGGCTATATCAGGTCGTGTACATAGCATGGCATACATGAGGCTCCCTATTGCAGAAGCATAAGGGATCTTGCTCATGCATTCTATTTCCTCAGGTGTGCTAGGGCACATCTTCTTGGAAAGATGAATACCATGTCTGAAGGGTATTAATCCCCTCTTAGAGTTTTCCATACTAAACCTCTTTAGTACTTTCTCTCTATGTACATCTTCTGTGAAAGTCCTAGCATCCTATTCGGTCTATCCCTATAGACCTTAATTCCTAGAATAAAGGATGCTTCACCTAGGTCTTTCATGGAGAATTCCTTGGACAACCATATTTTGATCTGTTGTCATCATGGGAATATCATTCCCAATAAGGAGGATGTCATCCACGTACAATACGAGGAAGACAACAGCGCTCCCACTGACCTTTTTGAAAACACACGGTTCCTCTTCATTTTTGATGAAACCAAATATTTTGATCACATCATTGAAATGAGTGTTCCAGCTCCGAGATGCTTGCTTAAGTCCATATATGGACCTTTGCAGCTTGCAAACCTTGTGATCAGTATCACTGGATGTGAAACCTAGCGGCTGTTCCATATAGATATCTTCCTCAAGATATCCATTTAAGAATGCCATTTTCACGTCCATTTGCCATATTTCATAATCGAAATAGGCTGCAATGGCAAGCAATGTGCGGATGGATTTTAGCATAGCCACTGAGAAAAAGGTATCCTGATAGTCAATGCCTTCGCGTTGACTATAACCTTTTGCCACTAGTCTAGCCTTGAATGTCTCCACATTCCCATCTGCACCAATCTTTCTCTTGAAGATCCATTTACACCCAATAGGTACTATACCTTCTGGTGGATCTACCAAGGTCCAGACTTGGTTTGAGTGCATCGAGTCAATTTCTGACTGCATTGCCTCTAGCCATTTCTCGAAGTCGATATCTGATATCGCCTCGTTGTAGGTTTTGGGATCATCACCATGAGCACCATTACCTACGAGGAACATTTTCTCTACTTCCTCTGAAATAATACCTAAGTATCTTTCAGGGGATGGAAAACTCTTTCCGATCTACGAGGTGGAGGAGGTAGTGTTCTTATTGGCTCAACCTGATTTGGTTCCAATTGGTCCTTAGCTCGTTGTACTTGTGAGACTTTCTCATCAAGCTTAATCTGCTTTCCAATGCCGCTATCTTGAATAAACTATTTTTCAAGAAAGATGGCATGTCGACTCACAATCACATTGTGGTCTTCTGGAATGTAGAAATAGTATCCTAATGACTCTTTAGGATATCCTATGAATCGAAGCTCTGAAGGACCTAAACTCTAACTTGTCCGCTTGTTGTCTTTTGACATGAGCCGGACAACCCCAAATTCTGAGATGACTCAGACTTGGTTTCTTACCGTGCCATATCTCATACGGTGTGGTAGGAACGGTTTTTAGAGGGAAATCCCTATTCAGTAGATAAATTGAAGTTAACAATGAGTGTCCCCAAAGAAAATCAGGGAGGTCTGTGAAGCTCATCATGGATCGAACCATATCCAATAGAGTCCGATTTCTCCATTCTGAAACCCCGTTGAGTTGAGGTGTTCCTGGTGGAGTCCATTGAGAGACTATGCCATTTTTCTTGAGATAGTCTAGGAATTCTCGGCTAAGGTATTCACCTCCTCGATCTGATCGAAGAACCTTAATGGGTTTTTCAGTTTGTTTTTCTACTTCATGTCTGAATTCTTTGAACTTTTCAAAAGCTTCAGACTTGTGTCTCATAAGATACACATACCCATACCTAGACAGATCATCGGTAAAGATAATGAAGTAGACAAAATTGCCTCTAGCCGGCACATCAAATGGGCCGCACACATCAGTATGTACTAGGGCAAGGAGATCTGTGGCCCTCTTCCCCATGTCCAACAAAAGGGAGTTTAGTCATTTTGCCTTGAAGACAAGATTCACAAGTTGGATATGACTCGGAAAGTCAATGGACTCAATAGCCCATTTTTCTCCAATTTGTTGATCCTATCTTCTGCTATATGACCTAATCTCAGGTGCCATAGATATCCTATCGTTTGGACTATCCCTAGGTCGTTTGGCATTCACGTTTTGCTCGATAGTTAGAATAGGTACATCAATATGTAGCTGATAAAGACCATTAATAAGGAAAACCATTTGCAATTTTATTTCTTTCATAAAGAATGTTACAATGGTCCTTAAAGAAGGTAATCACATAGCCTTCTAGTGCTAAGCATGAAACAGAAATCAAATTCCTGCTAGCTGCAGGCACATAATAACAGTCTTTCAAAACTAAGTCTAAACCAGATGGTAATCGAAGAGGGTATGTTCCCACGGCTACTGCAGCAACTCTTGCTCCATTATCGATGCGTAGGATCATGTCTCCATCCCTCAGCCTCCTGCTATCCTCAAGATCCTGCATGGAAGTGCACAGATGAGCACTAGAACCAGAGTCAAGCACCCAACTGGATGCAGAAGAAACCGTAAGGTTAGACTCAATAACGAGCATACCTCCAGAAGGACCTTCCTTCTTGTTCTTCAGGGTGGCCAGGTAAGTAGGGCAGTTCCGCTTTCCAGTGGCCATCGCGTTGCAATGGAAAATACACTTTCCTTTGATAGCAACCTTCTTCTTCTTCGGCTCTGCCTTCTTCTTCTTTTTCTCCTTCCACCTTCTGCTTTTTTGCAGACTTCTTTTTCTTTTCCATAAGACTTTCTTTTGGAAGAAGTCCATTCCATAGCAAGAACTGAGCCTTTAGAACCTTTCATAGAAAGCTCAGCGGTAACCAGCATATTCATTAATTCGGCCAAGAAATTTTGAAGTTTATGCATGTGGTAATTCATGATGAATTGCCCATATGCATCAGTCAAGGATTGCAGAATAATATCGTTCTGCAGATCCAAGTCTAACTTCACACCGAGCTTCTCAAGCTCTTCCATGTCCTTGATCATCATCAGACAGTGATCTTGGACTGACTGCCCATCATGCATCTTAGCCTTAAAAAGTCATTTCGTGACTTGATACTTGGCTGCGCGACTCTGTTCACCAAACATCTCCTGCAGGTGAGCCAACATTTGGCGAGCAGTCCCGATATCTTCATGTTGGCACTGGAGCTCATCAGACATCGAGCCCAACATGTAATATCTGGCCTTATTATCTTCGTCTATCCATTTTTCCAGAGATGCTCTCTGTTCAATAGGATGGACGGGCTGGTAAGGTGGGAGGGTCCTGGTCCAATACATGGTTAACTTCTCGAAACCCAAAATAATTTTGTAGTTCCTGAGCCAATCTTTATAATTGGGTCCGGTCAGTCTATGTGTGTCCAGGATACGTGCTAATGGATTGGACGCAGACATTTTTCTATAGAGAGTCAAAGATTCTAGTTAGATACTTAATAATTTACTTGACCAATTTATTTATTTTTTTTTAAACAAATTAGCTCCCACTATTTTCTCGGATCCCTACACTCCCTCTGTAGAGATGCGAAAATCTCTCCATGATTAATGATTTCTAGTGGGTGGTGCGGTCTCACCAACTGACTCATCACCTCACCTAACAGTTATTGGTGATGGGTTAGCCAATGAGTGAACAACTCTTGTTCAATGATTCTCTAATCATGGTGCACCCAAACTTGGTCTCTAATTCATGAATCTCACCATATCCAGAATATTGATCCACTCCTTAGTTAAGTCAGACCCACCATTTGCATAGACTGGGTTCCTAATTGAGTCTCTCACCGTATCCAAAATATTGAGCCCAACTCATCCTCCAGCCCATAGCATCCAATGCCTAATAGACATGGTTGCATCTTTTCCGGTGCAACTGAGCCACTGTATCCAGTCGAGAACAATCAACCCCGGGAAGGGCCCGCACATCTACAATGGTGGAAGACCTCAGACTTAATCTTTTCTTAGGGAGAATTGATTCAGGTCTCATTAAACTAGACTTATCATAGTCATAACAATTATGACTAACCTAGTGGCATGGGTTAGCTCGGATTATTGACCACCTCAGATCAGAACTGTGTCAACAGATATGGCCAGGTAAGTGAGACCGGTGGAAGGAATATGCCATTAACTCGTACAAGAATGCATTCAGATCGAGTAGCTTCCAATTAAAAACCAGTCGGTCGTATGTGCCAAACTTACCTTAGACACCAAATTATTGAGTCAGAACCAATTGGGTTAGCCTACAATCCAGACTCTAACCTCTGAGCCTAATTAGGTCTTGCTTGATCGTGACTCGATCTTGACCCAGACTTAATCCTATTAGGCTGGTCAATTTAAGCATTGTTGATCCCATCTAACCAACTCTTGATTCGGTTTGATCAACCGCTTAGACCTAATTGAGCTACCCAAGCCCGAACCCAGTATTATGAATATGTCTTAGATCTAAAATTCTTAATTTTAGACCTAATTAATATTTCATAATCTTAATTTTTAATTAAGTAGGGTTCATAAATAAAATATGCACAATAAATCCTAGGGTTTCAGGATCTAGGGTTTTGCAGAAAGTAAGTTTTGGGTTTCTGATTAAGGACGAACACGCACAGCACCCCTACACATCATAAGAACACCCCATCGAATGGGAAGAGAGGGCCTTTAAATTCCTTCTTCATTCTTATGACCGGACGGCCAAGAGGAATGCCTTAATCAGGAACATGCAATACTACAAAATAGTTTTAGATCTATATCATATATCTCATATATAAATTAGATCTAATCATGGCATATTTTGCATACATCTCATGTATCGAATCATGCATGTTTTTAGATCTAAATTATCTCATAATAATCTAAAAAATTAGATTTAAATTGATCTAATCAAAATAAATTCTAATCTAGATAATTATGTAGAACTATTCTACAACTAGTCTAGACATGCATCAATCATATCTCATATGATATTTAAAATTAAATAATTTTTATTTACTATTTTTTAGATATTATTATAACTATTATAATATCAAAAAATAGTAAATAAATAGATCTAAAATATGATTTAATCAAATTAAATTGAAAATATGCAAGACTATTCTATAGAACTATTCTATTTTAGAACTAGTCATGCATATTTTCTAATCTTAGATCCAAATCATTTAATTTTAATTTTTTCTAATTTTAGATCTGATCACATCTCATGTGATATCTAAAATCACTTATTTTCTAATTAAAATAAATTTAAAATCAGATCTAAACACTTTTAGAACCTTGGCTCTGATACCAGTTGAAGGAAAATCCTGATTTTCTGGACTAGGTTCGTTCAGATCTGATCGAATCAAGAGATATATTTCAAAAATTTTTTTCTTTAATCCTAATTAGATCTAAAATATTTTAAATCTAATTATTATTATTTTAGAAATTAAAATAAAATTAGATAAATTAAATCAAATTTAATTTACCTTGATGTGGGTAATCCTATTACCCGTTGATGATCCTATAAGCAGTGGAAGGTTCTGGATCAAGCCACGCAAGTGCCTGGTCTCTATCGATATCCACTCAGACTGAATCTAGAGATCCTCTTCTTCTCTATCATATCTCCAAAAATTAGATCTGGATCTGATCTGGAGGATCTTCAAAACTCCTTTCAAATATCAGCCATCGTCCTTTGCAGCAGTGCAGCCTTCTAGCTTTCAGTCATCTTTCTTTGATCTAGATCGCACAAACCAAGAATCCAAACACTTTGGATGTGGAGAGCAGAGGGAGAAGGTAGGTTTGGCATGGAGGAAGAGGGGAGAGGTAGCCTTGGGGCATGGGATTTCAATTCTCTAATCATACCATATGAGTTGGGCGCAGGGTCTTATTTATAGACTGTCTGTGATCCAACCTCTCTTTTTCCCAATCAATCACAACTCTTTATGATATCAGATCTAAATCTGATTGGCGGGAATAGAGTCCCCTAGATTCTTTCTTAGAAGGTGCCTAAGACCAATCAAAGTTGGTTCTTCGGAGAACTCTAATTGAAATCCAAAAAAGTAGATGGAGTCCCTGTCCAATAGGGACTCCTAGGCGCCTCCAACTTGGGCACACGCCAAGGGTGGCGTGCGCCCTCTTCCTTGCCAAGTTCTAGTAGGGGGACAAGCCCCCACCAGCTCTTCAATAGGTGTGTGACACGTGGACAGAAGTCAAAGTGTCAATGGTCAACATTTGACCAGTCAAAGGTAGACTTTTGACCAAAGTCAAAGAACAAGAAATGGCAGGTGACCAAAAATGGCAGGTAATGTCTTACAAAATAAGACAACCTTTTTTGACTTGGACTAACCTCCAGTCAGACCATATGAAGGCCTCTGATTGAGCACAAACTTCTTTTGGCTCAGTCAGGACAACTTATTTATGATAGTAAAAGAAGAACGTTAGGTTCAATCGAGTGCTAGCATGATTTTCTTGAACCTAATTGAATCTCATTCAGATCAATTGAATTGGATCAGTTCAATTGATGATCACCAGATTCAAACCCTTATTTGTGTGACCCAGTTAGGTTCAGTTCTGTATGGTAATGGGATATGTCATGATCTCTATCATCGACATCATCGAAACTCCTTTCGATGGATCAGAACTCTTCTGATTCGAACAGCTAGAATGATCGATCATCTAAATCATTCTAATTGCTCCCAAAATCCATCAGTGACACCTAGCAGTATATGGTGGCAACCCATCAGAGCTGAATGTGAACCTCTTGGTGCAGCTACTTGTGTGATTAAGTTCTTCTATCTTGAGCCTCGATCAGATTAGGGTTAAGGTGAACTCGTCAAACCCTAGTTTCTGTCATATGATGTAATCATTCGATTCAAGTCCGATGTGAAAATCTAAATAGAAACTCTTTCTATTATTTCACTCTGCCATGGCCATGGGCTTCTGGACTTGATTCTCATGATCATCATAGGGCTGCTCCTCTACCACCGAAGGTAGATAGATTCCATCTTGATGCTATCCAGTTCCTACAATGAACATGCTATAGCCAACATACACCTCAGGGTTCCGAATGGCTAGGAGACCGAGTAATGGTGTAGTCAAACTATAACACCCTCAAGGTGAACTGTCGATGCACCTCAGGTCAAAGAACCAGACACACTACTACAGCATCGAGTCAGTCATTGATGAGAAGGTAGACTCCCTAATGACTACTCGAGATGGTCACGCTCAGTGCCCTCGTTCTCTAACGAGTACTTGTACTCTCGCTCTGGTGTCTCCACACCATAGACTCAAGACTCATCTACTAAAGAGAAGCGATTGTACACCAACCTTTCGGATCAATCACCATCCTCATGATGATCCTATGGTCGGGAGCATTTTATGAGTTAATAATGATTATTCATGTCTTAAATTTTCAACTCTTGAAAATATGAATTATCATTACCATAACTCAAAGGATGTATCACAGACACTAAATACACATATGTGATAGAAAATAACCCATTTTATTGATATTAATCAAAATTATAATTTTGCCTCTAGAAGTGTATTACAAGTGTCAGTCAATTCTGGCTTCTAGAGCACATATATCTAACAACTAAACCCAAGAAAAGTCTTCGAAAATCTAGAAAAAAAAGACATGGAAACCTCTTAAAGGAAATTATAAGAACGAGAAGCAAAGGATGTGGGAGTAATCATAAAAAAGGATTGTGAAATTGATCTTGGATGATCGAGAAGGGCAAAGAGACGATAAGCACGATAATGACCAAGCAGGAGAATGCCTGTAACCAGAAAGGAAGGCGAGAATCAGAGGAACAAACCAGAACTCTCGGATGGAAGGAAGGTGAGAACCAGAAAGGGAAGGAGGACTTAAATAGCAAGGAGAGGCCCAAAACTATCATGATAGCAGATCTTCCTCGGTCGTTCTTCATGTGACCCGTGTTCCAGTCATTATGATAAAAGAATGGCGATGGGCAGTTGCTTTATGGTGTCGTGTCTTGAGTAGCGGCTTGGTGGAAATTTCCAAAATCCATCTCTTCAAGTTGAGTCACATTAAAGAAAGTTTGGCGTCGGTGTGAAAATTGATAAAATGCCTTGACCAATGAGCGCGAAACCCAGGAAAGAACTTTGATAGTCGCCTTTTTACTTTCTTCCTTCGAATTTCAAACTCAAGAGTAGAGGGACTATTGTTGGGGTAAACCCCGCTCCTACCGATGTTCGACCTGATGCTCAGCCAAATGTACCTTATAATCATAGAAGAGCTTTAATCGCAACATCTGCATCAGTCAAATTTCTTAAGCCGGACTTCTCCTTCCCAGGCAGGCTCCTTTCGACATTCCTCCAGCCGACCTTCCCCGATAGAGAGTCTTCCAAACTTCTTCTTTAGTCAGACTCCTCCATCAGTCAGACTCCTTTTGGACTTCATCCTTAACCAGACATCTCCATCAGTCGAACTCCTTCCGAATCCTTCCAGTAGACCTCCTTCCAAATTTCTCCGACAGACTTTCTTTAGGATTTCTCCAGTAGACTTCTGAACCCCTTCCAACCAAACTCTATGCAGTTGCTTGGAAGAGCATCCATGCCAATGCAGATCCAGCAATCTACACAGCATGAACCCACTTTCACACAAACGATCCTGAAGGTGTCCGAACTACTCTGAAATTGATGAAACTTGAAGCTCTTCATCACCAACGCCTACCTCTTTTGAACTTTCTATTTAACTCAAACAGACTGGTATGTCATGACAATACATACCATCCTCTATAACAAACTCCACATGACCCCGAATGGCTCACTACCAGGTGGTTATAGCTGTCACTATCAGTTATAGGTTTTGTCTATAAAAGAGATCCTCCAGATACATTTTTCCTGAGCACTCTTCTCGCTTTCGATATTCTACCACTTTCTTTTATGAGCATTTCATTTCTATTGGCCAAAAGAGCTGACTTGATCATCGGAGGGTCATGCTGGAGCCACCATCCCCAGCTCCGGACGAGACTTGTTTTGCAGGTCAACGACGATGGCCTCATCTTCTCCGACTCCAGCCTCGAATCTGGCATCAATTAGATTTCACACCAACAAAAGATATTCACCTCCTCAGTCAGACCAAAGAGTTTTAATATTCTTTCTAGTTTACTTTTTTATCTTATTATGGAATAGTTTGAACATTTCAAATGACTTTGACTTCTATTTTATTAAATAGACGTATCCATACCTCGATAGGTCGTCCATAAATGTTATGAAGTAGAAATATCCATCTCTAGCACTTAAGCTCATGGGTCCACATACATCAGTATGTACTAGATCTAGGAGTTCATTTGCTTGTTCATCCTTTCCAGTAAAAGATGACTTGGTCATCCTACCAAGGAGACAAAACTCATAGGTTAGAAGTGATTCACAATCACCGACTTCAAGAATTCCTTCTTGAGCCTACCTATTTATTCTATTTTTGTTAATGTGATCTAGCCTACAGTGCCAAAGGTAGACATCAGATATATCATTTAGTCTAGGACATTTATCGAAGGATTGAATCATGTTAATAGGATGTGATAATAAATAAATATCATTATTTAATTATCCAACATAAATCATAACACCATTCAAAATGATATTATAAATTTTTTTTATTGAAAATTTAATACTATTCTTGGCCAAAAGGCCTACAGAAATAATATTCAATAAAAAATTTGAACATGAGCGACATTCACTAAGAACAACTTTATAAGAATTGATTATAAGATTCATGGTTCCTAAAGCTAGAACTGGAATATGTCTTCCATCTTGAATGCTTAGGAACCTCTCATCTTCTTCAAATCTTCTACTGACCTACAAACCTTGCATCGAATTACAAATATGATAAGAGCTTTCGATATCTAATACCTAGATAGTAGTATCACATATTAAGAAGTTGTAAGGTGTTATCATGTAATTACCTTGTCCAGCAATTGCTTGCTTATTCCTTAGCCTGTTCAGGTCCAAGAAAATAATGTACTAAGGATAGTTTCTCTTGCAGTGCCTCTACTTCTTACAAAAAAAATACTTTACCTAGCTCTGGTTAGGATTGAACTTCTTGGTCTGACCCTATGTAGATGTTCCAATATGTGGCTGTACCTACTTTCTTTTCTTTTCTTTTCTTGCATGTAGGTGTGCCTTGCATCTAAAGAAGAAAATCGAAGATGGTATCATGATAGCGGATACTCATCGGTGATGAGTTTCAATTCATCACGTTTGATGCTAAAAGTGGAGGAATGATCACTTTTGGAGACAATGGCAATGGAAAGATTATCGATATAGGCAACATTGGTATCACTCCCTCCAAGTATATTGAAAATATTTTATTAGTAGATAGTTTGAAACACAATCTCTTAAGCATTAGTCAACATTGGTATCACTCCCTCCAAGTATATTGAAAATATTTTATTAGTAGATAGTTTGAAACACAATCTCTTAAGCATTAGTCAACTTTGTGATAAGGGTTACAAAATTATTTTTGAATCTTCATTATGCATTGTAACTAGTCCTAATGATGATGGCATTAAGTTTGTTGGACTTAGACAAGATAATATTTATATGGTAGATTTGAATGATCTTTCTATGATAAACATGCAATGTCTAGTAACTATGAATGCCAAAAATAATGAGAGTAGTTATCTTTGGCATCATAGGTTTGCACACATTAGTATGCATTCACATTCAAAGCTTATCAAAAAAAAATTAGTTACCAATTTACCAAAATTAAACTTTAGAAAAGATAAAATTTGTGATGCATGACAACTAGGTAAACAAACTAGAGTTTCATTCAAATCTAAGAATATTATTTCAACTTCTAGGCTATTGAAACTATTGCACATGGAGTTATTTGGTCCAACAAGAACAACAAGCTTAGATGAAAAATATTATGATTTTATAATTATCGATGACTACCTATGTTTTACATGAATTTTTTTTTGGCACACAAAGATGAAACTTTTCATATTTTCTTAAAATTTTATCAAAAAATTATAAATAAAAAAGGTTTTTCAATTCAAATCATTCAAAGTGATCATAGAACCGAATTTGAAAATTAAGATTTTAAAAAATTTTATGATAAAAAAAGAATAAGCCATAATTTTTCAGCACTTAGGACATCCCAACAAAATGGAATGGTAGAAAGAAAAAATAAGACTCTAGAAGAAATAGCTCATACCATGCTATATAAAAGCAACTTTCCAAGATACTTTTGGATGGAAGTAATTAACTTGGCATGTTACATCATAAACCATGCTCTAATCGAACCAATTTTAAAGAAAATACCTTATGAGCTTTGAAAAGGAAGAAAACCTAACATTGCATATTTTCATGTTTTTGGTTGTCAATGTATAATTTTGAACAATGGTAAAGAAAAACTAGAAAAATTTGATGCAAAATATGATGAAGCTATTTTTCTTGGTTATTTCTCCTCGAGTAAAGCTTTTAGAATTTTTAACAAAAGAATTTTAGTCGTAGAGTAGTCAATAAATGTTGTCTTTGATGAGACTAATGATCTTCTATCAAGGAAGAGTGAGGGTATTGATGATGCAGATCCTCTTATAGAAGGGATGAAGGAGATCATCCTAAACGATTCAACAATTCAAAATGAAAAGGATCATGAAGAGAAGTAAGAAAATGAGGATGAAAGACAACGAGAACAACCTCAAGGTACAAATGATCTTTCAAAAGAATGGAGGTATGTTCACAATCATCCCAAAGAACCAATTATTAGTGATCCTATACATGGGATAAGAACTCACTCTTCACCTAGAGATTCATACAATCAATTTGCTTTTATTTCTCATTTTGAACCTAAAACCATAGATGAAGCCGAAAAAGATTATAATTGGATAAATGCAATGTAAGAGAAACTTAATCAATTCAAAAGAAATAATGTATGGACCTTAGTATCAAAACCTAAAAATCACCCAACAATTGGCACAAAATGGGTATATAAAAATAAATAGGATGAAAATAAAAATATAATTAGAAATAAAGTAAGATTAGTTACAAAGAATTATAATCAAAAAGAAAAAATTGATTTTGATGAGACCTTTGCATCTATTGCTAGACTAGAAGCAATTAGACTTTTACTAGCTTATGCATGCTTTATGAATTTCAAGTTATTTTAAATGAATGTTAAAAGAGTTTTTCTAAATGGATATATTACTAAAGAAGTTTATGTAGAATAACCTTTTGATTTTGGAAATCTTGCTTTTTTAAATTATGTTTTCAAATTAAACCAAGCATTATATAGTTTAAAACAAGCACCTAGGGCTTGGTATCAAAGATTAAGTAAATTCTTGCTTAATAATGGTTTTTTAAGAGGAAAAATAGATACAATCCTTTTCATTAAAAGAGATCATGATGATATCTTAGTAATATAAATATATGTTGATGACATTATATTTGGATCTACTAATGAAACTTTATGTCAAGATTTTGCTAAGCTCATGCAGGGAGAATTCGAGATGAGCATGATGGGTGAACTAATGTTCTTCCTTGGACTTCGAATCAAACAGACAAAAAAAGGAATTTCCATCATCCAAAGCAAGTACACAAGAGAGCTACTTAAAAGATTTGAGATGGAGAGCTCCAAATCTATTGGTATACTTATGAGTCCATCATGTAAGCTTGACAAGGATGAAGGATGTAAAAGTGTTGATACAAAAGTCTATAGAGGTATGATAGGTTCTTTATTGTATTTAACTACAGTAGATCAGATATCATATTTAGTATTTATTTATGTACATGATTTCAATCTAATCCAAAAGAATCACATTTAAATGCTATAAAAAGAATATTTAAATACCTAAAAAAAACTCAATCCATAGGTTTATGGTATACTACGAATTCATCAATCGATTTAATTGGATACTTAGATGTAGACTTTGCTGAATGTAGATTAGATAGAAAAAGCACTAGTACAACTTGCCAATTTTTAGGAGTTTACTTAATCTTTTGGTTTAGCAAGAAGCAAAATTCGGTAGCATTGTCTATGACCGAGGTCGAATATATCACAGTCGAAAGTTGCTATGCATAAATCATATGGATTAAGCAATAATTTGAGAACTTTGACATCAAACTAAATAAAACTCCCATAAGATATGATAATACTAGTGCCAAAAATCTATCTAAGAATCCAATCCAATACTCTAGATCAAAATACATTGAAATAAGACATCATTTTATAAGAGAACATGTTCAAAACAATGACATAATTCTTGATTATGTTTGTACTGAAAAGTAATTGGTTGATATTTTTACTAAGGTCTTGAGTGAAGAAAAATTTTATGAAATTAGGAGAGAATTGAGAATTCTAGATTCTTTTGCTTAAATATCCTTCTTTTGATCCCAACTTATCCTCTACTAATATTTTGCGATCAATCCTTGAGACTTAATTTCATTACTTTAAGTTAAAAATTATCCATCCTTCTTATCCTTTTCTTGACTAAAAGAAAAAAAATTATTTTTGAGCTTAATAAGAAAAATCATGGATAAACAATTATACTTTACTTGTCTCATGGGTTTATTTTAGCATTCTAATAATTTTGATCATTTGATTCATTTTAAGCAACTATTTATATCTTACATATTTTGATCATATTGTTATTCTTTTTGAAAATTAATTAGTATCAAAAGATTATTTTTGATCTTAAAAGAAGATTATTGATGAATATTCATGCCTTGTCCAGATTGATTTTGAAAAATAAATTTAAGAAAAATACTCTTTTTAACTCTTTTGATATTGATGTCAAGCAAAATATTTCAAAGAAGCTACTAAAATCAAATATTCAAAAAGAATTTTAGTTTTTAATTAATTGATATCAGATAGCTTAATATTCATCTTATATTTTATTAATTTTAAAATATATATATAATAAAAAAAATGATCCTTGAAAAATTGAATATATCTTATAATTTGCTTTGAATGATCTATTTAAAATCTTTAATCTTTAAAATATTGCATCTCTTTCGAATCTTTGAAGTTCAAAATAATTTTATTTAATGCATTTATATTATTCAAAAAGAGAGAGATGTGTTTTTAATCTATATTATTCATAAATAAAATTTAAAAAAAGTAAAAAAGATATTCATTCTAAATTTATTGTATTCTTTCAAAATGGGAAAGAAAATCTAAAAGACAAATTTATCCAACAATAATTATGAAAAAGAGGGAGAGAAAATATTATATTATGAATTTTCTGGTGTTTACTCTTAAAAATTAAAGAAAAAGATGGTTGTTTGTTAAATATTATCTAGTTAGCCTTGACTGAATATTCTAATTAATTTGAGTTAAGAACAATGAACTTTGATTATTTTATGATCCTTTTAACTAAAGCCTTCATGTGATTATTCAGTTTAAATTTAATTGATTTGGTTGCCAAATTATTTTTGATGACTAATTAGAGTTAAAACTAATTTAAAATATATTCTCACTCCAAACAAATTAATTTTGATACATACATCTAATTTTAAAACTTATTAAAAAATATTAATATAATATAAAATTTTTAATATGCCTTTAGAAATCTTTATAAAATTATTTTTTCTTTGATACTATCTTTATTTTGCTCGATACATTTCTGATATATATCTTTTTTGAGCTTAATTGATTAAAATTTATTTAAGAAAAGAAAAGAATGAATAATGAATTAAATATTATGCTTGATTCTACTATTCGAATCTTTGAAAAGCTTTAATCCTCTTAAAGCTTAAAAGTACATCCTTGAATATCTGTTCAAAGAATCATATTCATTCAAAAATGGGAAGAACCTTTGATATTTATGGAGAGCTGATTCATTTGATTTGATTCAATTTTTTGAATTTGATATATCTATCATTTAACATACTCCATCACATCTTTGATTCCTCATCTGATTTAGATACTTCCAGCCATGATCTATACTAAATCTAGTTTAGTTATCTTTGTATTAGTTTATGATCTGGTATCTCTTAGTTATTTCTATGAGTTGTTGATCAAGTCATGGTTGGTTATATTTTTTTTTTTGATCTAATTTATGACATTGGTACTATTGGCTGCTTGGGTCATAGATAGTAGTATCCATGAATTTTATATGTTTTGATGGCCTAACTCTCATGAATGCTTTTTGATACCTTTAGCACTTATATGTTTTGATGACTTAATGTTATGATTTATTATGTGTGGAATGATAATCATTTAGATGTAAAATATGTATATAAATATGATGATGTCATTTGAATGATGTGAAATATAATCTCTATGAATTAGCTAAAATTCTATTATGATATGCTGTAAACACTGTGTTGTATATAAGCAAATTGAAAGTTTTATTATAAACTCTTATTCTAACATCAAAATATATGGAATAATTTAAGGGAGAAGTTTTTTCTTTTTGAATTTTAAAATCTCTTAAGATCTTACTTGATGATGTCAAAAAGAGGAAGTAGAGTAAATAAAATTGGACTATAAGCAAAATTGAAATAAAATTGATAAAATGAATAAGTAAGTCAAACTCTTTTGCAAGTAATTTGAATGTCTAACCATACATAATCTTCAAATTGTTCTTTATGCAATATTTGTCAAATAACTAAATATGATATTCTGGTAAGTGATGTAGGCTTCTACATGCTTTATTTTTTGCTTATGCTCAAATATTTTATGATCATCACAAAGGAGGAGATTGTTGCTTCAAGAATTGATTTTGATGACTACAAATAATTTGAGGGGACTACTAATGAATTTGACTTGAAAAAAGATTTTTTGTATTTCAGGGGCAAAATCATAATTTTATTAAGTTTTGATCTGAGAGCCTCAAGAGTAAGTATAGGAGATTTTTGATCCTTTGGAGGTAGTCCCATGATTTTTTGATGCATATTTTGGGAGAAAATCAAGTTTGAAGCAAAAGGGTCGACCCCTAGGTCTACCCCTACTGAAATGGGCTATTTGGCACACTGTCTTTGTGCCAAGGGTCGATCACAGGGTCGACCTCTGCTGTTTCGAGAGCCAAAAATATAGAACAATCAATTTTCTAGATTCTATCTCAGAGGTCGACCTCGAGGTCGACCCCTGTGCCAGAGGTCAACCCATGAGTCGACCCCTATGATGGAAATCTTCTGCAATGGCTGGTTTTATCCCATTTTTGTAGCTTTTAATACTTTCTTTAAGATCTCCAATGGCTACAAATCTTACCCAGGATTCTCTCCTCCACCTTTTGAAGATTTAAAAGGCTTTAAAAAGGGAAAAACATATGAGATTGATACATTTAATTCAGCCCTAAGCAAAAGTCCTCTTCAAAAAAGGAAGCTTTCATTTTTAAGTTCACCAACCTCTCAAGAGCTCATTCAAGTCTCCAACAATCTTGAAGAAAATTAGAACACCTTCCTCCATTATTGTGAAAAGTTTTCTTAAGGTTTTATTTTCTCATTAAGGAAGCTAAATTTGTATTTGATTGTCATTAACTCTTATACTCTGCTTTATTATTTGGATTCAAGTTTTGGGAGTTTCAAAACTTGAGAAAGATTGATCCAAACCTTAAATTAGAGTGTGTAGGATTGGCTTGTACCTAAAAAATAAGTGTGCTAGCTTGGGATTGCTAGAGTCAGAGGTACCAATGTTGTATTCTGGTTGAATACATTTAGAGGATTTGAATTTCCAAATAGGAGCTTGGAGAGTGGATGTAGGTGCAAGGAAAGCACCAAACCACTATAAATATTTATTGTTTATGGTGTGTTTGATGTCTTTCTTTTCTTAGTTTATTAAATTCTTGCTTTCTAATCTTTTATATATTTATCTAACCTAAATTACTTCACACACACTACTTGCATATCATCATTCTATCTTGACAACTTTAAATTAGCATTAAAATTTTAAAAACTCAATTCACCCTCCCACCTCTTGGGTTGCATAGCTAGGCAACACTTCACTCTATGAGTACCCTTTGGCTACTAGTCTACCTTGTACCTCACTCCATCTTGTTCTGAAGATACTTCTTTTCTGGTGACAACTCATTTGGAGCCAACAGGTTGAGCATCATCTGGTAGATTACCAACTACTATGTCTTGTTCTTCCTAAGAGATTCCATCTCCTCCATCATGGCCTGCATTCATGATTTCCAATCTGAACTCTCCATGGCCTCCTCAAAACTCTCTAGATCTGCATTAGTAGTGATGAGAGCAAAGAAGATAGTCTCATCAATGCCATGTCGCACCGATTTTTGAACAGTGCACTTTGGCTTGTGTAGTGCCACTTCTTTTATGGTATCCTATAAGTCTATCACCTATGGTTGCCTCTGTACTTTCTTTAGGATAGATTGCTCTCCATGTTGTCCTCTATAAGTGCATCACCATGCTTCCCTAACTCCACCTCAAACTGAACACGATCTAAGGTTGATGTTGAGGGCAAATCACCTATATCCAAGAACTATTGGAAAATGTACCCTAAAGCCAATCATCTAGGTTGTAGATAGTTGAGCTAAATATAATTTATACATAAATTTTAATTGAATAAAATTATTATTCTAGCAATTTCATCACTTTATGCATCTTCCCATAATGAACTCTCTGTGATGAAGTTCTTAGGACTATTTAGACTTGATAAAGAAGAATTTATCGTTTAGTCCTTAAATAGATCGCAACCAAATGATTTGTTGTTACGTAGGACGTCATCGTTAATCAAGAGTAGGTCATTGTATGCCATAAAGATTTGTTGTCGTCTTAACCAAGAAGCATGGTGATGCAGTTATGGCATGCAGGTGAAATATAGGAGTACATTTCATCGATTATGATCCAACTACAGAGCTCTCTTCTGCCAAGATTGCTTGCAAAGGATATGGATATATATGCTCCTTAGACCTGAGATCACTATGATGACTTGCAAGCAACTCACTATACTTAGGTACCGGACTACCTGAATTTTTAATTCAATGATGGAAGGCTATTGGGTGCAGTCAACTACTCGGCTTATCTATGCGTGAGTCAAGATGGAATTGCCCCCCCAAGTGTTGGAGCAAGTACATTGCTATTTTTTAATTTAGCAAATCCTTAACCAAGGTAGTCCATATGATGGATGTTGAATTTTGAAATACAATGTGGATGAATTTTTAGGATTGCTAGTTAACCCTAGATCATCCTATGAGGATCATGGTCAAGGAGATGAATTATACGGTAACCATATGCCATAGGTTCATCGATGTTGCATTGCAATTTTTGACCTATCCAAATGTTGGGTACCATTGCTAGAAGGTCACATCGATTGATACAAAAAATTAGTTTCTATGCTACTAACTTAGGATTCGAACTTATGGGGTCACACAAAATAGGAGCTTCTACTTGACCTGATGGCTGATTAAAGAATTCCACTAGATTGGGACTCAATTATTATTGGAGGATTAACTAGCAATTAGATTGCTGATTAGCTTAATTTGATTGAGCAATGAGGAATTGTTCAAGTCTAATTGAATTTGATTCCATTAAGTTTTACCAGATCAAATGATGTGATGATCTAATCACTTATGGGAGATTCAACCCTGATTTGATCAGGAGTTGGACTATATTAATTTCTAATTTGATTAGAAATTAACTAAGTTGGGTTAAGCCTAATTTGATTAGATTTATCCTAGTTTTATTGGTCAAGACAAATTGGTTTGGTTGAAATTGATTTGGACCAATTCAAAGCTTGTTTGAATTTCAAATCTCCCTGCACCATGGTACTTTGACCCATTCTTTTTTGTCCACGCACATTATGAATGTGTGTGGGATTTCTCCATGCTAGAAGAGTGTTTGCACCTCCCCTATTCTTGCGTATGACCTAGTCCAAACATTGGATCAGATGGGGTTCAAGTTGAATTTTGAATTCAACTTGAAATGGTTGGTTTAGTTGAAATCTGCCAACACCCTCTCATCCATATTTTTTCTCCATGCCCTCCCATTTGTTTGATCACCATTTTTTTTTTGTACGCACGTAGAAGGAGAGTCTTCTACATGTTAAACATTTGGGTGGGTGCTGAAATGAGATAAGGAGTCCTCTTGAATTTTGAATTCAAGAGAATTGGTTGAAATGAGTTCGACCTACCCAACCTTATCTTCCCACACAAGTCACTCGATAGATGTCTATTAAAGATGGGATTTTCTTGGGCGTGCATGAGAAAGAAGCCTTGGTAGTGCATGGGTGTGCATGAGGTGTCAGAGGGATTTCTGTGAGATAGAAATCAGAGAGGGGTGCAACTCTTTTGGCATGAGATTTTCCAAAGAGAGAAGAGTGTCAAGGTCCTTATGGGTATGTGCTGAAATCTTAGAGTTGGGACTCTAGGTTTTAGATGGAGAGTTTGAGTGTCAGATCTCCACCAACTTTCACCACCATCTCATCTTCCTCCATTGAGTCTTTTGATTGTCGGAGCATCTGGAAGATCAGGAGCAGTTCGTCGATTGGATCAATGAAGGTTGGCTGTCGAAGGCCATGGAGAGGAACTGGCACTCCAGAGGGGCTGATCAAGATTAGGAGCTCTGTGTGGACTCATCATAGAGGCCAAACACGTGTGCAGCTATAGCACAATAGAGGAGCTATTTTTTGATGGATCCAAATTGCGACGATCATCTACTCATGCATAAGTACTATGCTCTAAGCATAGATCGATCACCAAATATGATTTGCTGACTAATTATATTTTATTTTTTTAATATATATTAACATGTCAAAGATCCTGATTAGAGTTTTATGATTAGATCATAGCATGTATAAAATTAATATAGATTAATTTTGCTTCCACTACTATATATTTCAAAAAAGTTTCGAGAAGCATGCTCAGAACCCTGCTAGGTTCCCTTCAGATGGAATCAGAGCAATAGGTTGCTCGATAGATTTTTATGTAAATTAGAAAGATTTAATGTATAACACAATGATCACATGAACTAGAGGTTGTCCTATTGTAAGGTTTATCACTTATAGTGAAGAGGTTGTCCTGGTACATTGCGATCTATAACATTGATCATAAAAATTTTAGATATGATCTGATAAATTTTTATGATATATTTTGTATTGATTTTAATCTAAATTTAATCATGAATTAGTGTTTAGATTAGATCTAAATATTTCATGATTTTTATGTATTGTACATAGGTTTAGATTAAACCTGACCAGGATCTTATGAAGGTTCTATTTGGTGGTTGAGCCGGCTATCTTAGGAATTGAGCCAGCTCAACCAGCATGCCAGCCTGATATAGCCTCTCAGACCTTTTGTTCCAGTTGGTCGGTCAGGAACTAGCAGGCTTGACTTCTGTTCAAGCTAGCTTGGATGGCAATGAGCTGGCTTGGATGGATTGTTTGACTTCTGAACATTTGTTTGAGCTAGCTCGGATGGGATCCAAGCCAACTCGATGGAATGTTGGCCTTCTGGACTTTTGTTTGAGCCGCTATCTTAGAAATCCAGCTAACTTGGCTTATAATTGGGCTGGCTTGGATGGGATCCAAGCCAGCTCAATGAAATATTGGATTTCTGGTTTCTTCTACTCGAGCTGGCTACCTCAGGGACCGAGCTAAGCTTGGCTTCTACTCGAGCCGGCTTGGATGGGATCCGAGCTAGCTCGATCAAGAAGATAGCTAAAGCTATTTGATGGCTATTTTTGATTGAACAAACCTACAACTAGTGCTTGTTTATGAAATAAGTCGATCCATTTTTTAAATGACTCAACCTATTTAGTGAAATAGTGCTAGTTGTAAAAATTTTTCAAAAATTAAAAATTATTTTTGAATTGCCAAACCCCAACCCATCAGTCCAAAACTTAATTAAAAGAATTAAGTGTTATCTAGTAAGGTCTAGAATTGTAAATTAAAGATCCTAAGATAAATTTATAATTTTTTGGGTTAAAGGGTTAGATGAATTAGGTCCATTAATTGGGTTAGACCTAAGGTTAAGTAAAGAATGGATTACTCTAGAGTAGTTCATCAAATCTAACCAAGTCTTGACTTAGATTAGGTCAAGGACACTCTAGACTCAACTTCAATAGTCGTAGTTGAATAAGTCCATGTCTTTAATAAGACCAAGATGGACTTTATTCATGGTTAAGCAGTCTAGCCCATAATTACTAGGTTGATCTGATTAAATCTAATTAACCGATTGGTGTCTAAGGTAAGTCTAGCAGTTTAGATCAATGATTTTTAATTGACAGCTACTCGTACTGATTCGATCTTTGTCAAGTTAATGGCATATCCCTTTTACTAATCTCACTTTCCTAACTGACATGATCGATTAGGATTTGATTAGATCACTTAGTGATTCGAGCTGACCCATGTCACTAGAAATTAGTTTGATAGATTTCAATTCAGTAAGACTGAATTAGGTGCCCAAGGACTGAAATGATGCTAGTCCTCATCAATTGACTTGGTAAAGTTAGTGGGAGGATTTGACTTTGTGAAGTTAGTGGGAGAAATATGGTCCGTGTCCTTTCCATTTCAAATCATAAGTAAATTAAATCCTCTAAATTATTAGATCCTTAAAATGATAAGGTTATGGGGATAACTAAGTCAAAGCCTCCCATTAAGGTGAAAAGTAATGAGTCTAATTTTCTAGTTGGACATTGGGGGTGCCTTACACCTGGTGTTCATCTGGATATTGAAATTACTATCCATCATATGATGATTCGATTGCACTCTCTTAATGGTGATCAGGTTAGCTAGAGCTTTCCTCAAGCCTGGTTATCATTGGTTTGATGCACCGAAGTCAATCATGTAAATGGTTAGACCTAACCAGACCTTTTCAGTGGAGGTCATAGCCTACTGAATTAGCTTTTGGGGTAAAACCTAATTACTAAAAATTATTTAAAAAAATAATTGATTGTGAACCTAACTATAGATGCATGTGAGTTAGCTAGAGCTTTCCTCGGGCCTGTTTGTATTCTATGTGGATTTCAGTACCCACTAAGAAATTAGTGTAATTTTTCGAATTAGAGGTAAAGACCACCAATTTGTTTAAAAATAGTGAAAGGTCCTTGGACTAAAGTCCAAGTCTTTAGGATTAATTTGTTCAAGTACTAATTAGATTTCATATTTTTTTTTTAGATAAATAGAATGGCTAGTGTAAGTCCGCTCTATTCACTGTTGGACAGTGATGAGCATTTAGAACCTAAGAACGAGAAGTCTAGTGTTGACCATAATTAGGCAGACCTAAAGAGAAATTATCCTCTTGAACCGAATAAGCTGAATAGGAGAAATCAATAAGTGGTTGCTGCTCAAGACTGTTATATGATAACACCTTATAATTTCTCCGTATATGATATATCTACCTCGGTATTAAATACTAGAAGTTTGATTCATATATGCAATTCATTGCATGAATGTGAAATTGGTAGAAAGTTTGAGAATGGTGATAGATTCCTTAATGTTGGGGATGAAAGTAAAGTTTCAGTCCTAGCATTAGGAACTCTTATGCTATTTTTCAAAAATAATAATATTATTTTAAGTGACTATCAATATTGTCCATCTTTTATGATGAACATAATATCTATTGGACTTTTGGTTCAGGATGATTATTATTTATCAGTAAAAAAAATTATTGTGACATTATTATGAATGGCATTATAGTAATGCAAGGATAATTAAGAAATGGCATTTATGTTTTATCATGGCCTATTAGTGTAATGTACATATCTAATAAACATCCAAAACTAGATTATATCTTCGATGCCTATCTTTGGCACTGTAGGCTCGATCATATAAACATGAACATGATTAATAGCTTAGTCAAGGAGCATATCCTTAATATCCATGATTGTGAATCATTGAATACCTATAAGTCTTGCCATCTTCGTAAGATGACCAAATCATCCTTTACTAGAAAAGGTGAATGGGCCTCTGAGCTTCTAGGTCTAGTACATACTGATGTATGTGGACCTCTGAATGTAAGTGCTAGAGGTGGATATTACTACTTCATTACATTTACTGATGACCTATTGAGGTATGGGTATATCTATCTTATGAAGAGTAAATTTGATTCATTTGAAATGTTCAAACTGTTAGATATATGTGCCCTAGAAGCCAGAATTGGCTGACACTTGTAATACACTTCTAGGGGCAAAATTGTAATTTTGACTATAATTAATGAAATGGGTTATTTTCTATCACACATGTGTATTTAGTGTCTGTGATACATCCTTTGAGTTAATGGTAATGATAATTCATATTTTCAAGAGTAGAAAATTTAAGACATGAATAATCATTATTAACTCATAAACAGCTCCCGACCATAGGATCATCACGAGGATGGTGATTGATCCGGAAGGTTGGTGTACGATCGCTTCTCTTTAGTAGATGAGTCTTGAGTCTACGGTGTGGAGACACCGGAGCGAGAGTATAGGTACTCGTTAGAGAACGAGGGCACTGAGCGTGACCACCTCGAGTAGTCATTAGGGAGTCTACCTTCTCGTCAATGACTGACTCGATGCTGCAGTAGTGTGTCTGGTTCTTTGACCTGAGATGCATCGGCAGTTCACCTTGAGGGTGTTATAGTTTGACTACACCATTACTCGGTCTCCTAGCCATATGGAACCCTGAGGTGTATGTTGGCTATGACATGTTCATTGTAGGAACTGGATTGCATCAAGATGGAATCTATCTACCTCGGTGGTAGAGGAGCAGCCCTATGATGATCATGAGAATCAAGTCCAGAAATCCATGGCCATGGCAGAGTGAAATAATAGAAAGAGTTTCTATTTAGATTTTCACATTGGACTTGAATCGAATGATTACATCATATGACAGAGACTAGGGTTTGACGAGTTCACCTTAACCCTAATCTGATCGGGGCTCAAGATAGAAGAACTTAATCACACAGGTAGCTGCACCAAGAGGTTCGCATTCAGCTCTGATGGGTTGCCACCATATACTGCTAGGTGTCACTGGTGGATTTTGGGAGCAATTAGAATGATTTAGATGATCGATCATTCTAGCTGTTCGAATCAGAAGAGTTCTGATCCATCGAAAGGAGTTTCGATGATGTCTATGATAGAGATCATGACATATCCCATTACCATACAGAACTGAACCTAACTGGGTCACACAAACAAGGGTTTGAATCTGGTGATCATCAATTGAACTGATCTAGTTCAATTGATCTGAATGAGATTCAATTAGGTTCAAGGAAAATCGTGCTAGCACTCGATTGAACCTAACGTTCTTCTTTTACTATCATAAATAAGTTGTCCTGACTGAGCCAAAGGAGTTTGTGCTCAATCAGAGGCCTTCATATGGTCTGACTGGAGGTTGTCCAAGTCAGAATAAGGTTGTCTTATTTTGTAAGACATTACCTGCCATTTTTGGTCACCTGCCATTTCTTGTTCTTTGACTTTGGTCAAAAGTCTACCTTTGACTGGTCAAACGTTGACCATTGACACTTTGACTTTTGACCACATGTCATGCACCTATTGGAGAGCTGGTGGGGGCCTGTCCCCCTGCCAGAACCTGGCAAGGAGAAGGGCGCACGCCACCCTAGGGTGGCGTGTGCCCAAGTTGGAGGCGCCTAGGAGTCCTTGTTGGACAAGGACTCCATCTCCTTTTTGGATTCCAATTAGAGTTCTCCTAAGAATCCAACTTTGACTGGTCTTAGGCACCCTCTAAGGAGGAATCCAGGGGACTCTATTCCCACCAATCAGATTTAGATCTGATTTCACAAAGGGTTGTGATTGGTTGGGAAGAAGAGGAGTTGGATCACAGAGTCTATAAATAAGACCCTGCGCCCAACTCAATTCCAATGCTAATTGAGACCATGCCCCAAGGCTGCCTCTCCCCTCCTCCTCCATGCCAAAGCTTCTTCTCCCCTTGCCTCTCCACGTCCAAAAGGTGTTTTGGACTTGGTTGGTGCGAATTCCAGATCAAGAGAAAGGCGATCAAAAGCTAAGAAGGCTGCGCTGCTGCAAAGGACGACTGCTGATCTTCAAAAGAGTTTTGAAGATCCTCCAGATCAGATCCAGATCTGAATTTTTGGAGGTGTGATAGAGAAGAAGAGGATCTCCAGATCCAACCCAAGTGGATACCGGTAGAGGCCAGGCGCTTGCGTGGCTAAGATCCAGAACCTTCCGCTGCAATCAGGATCATCAACAGGGTAATAGGATTACCCAAATCAGGTAAATTAAATTTGATTTAATTTATCTTATTTTATTTTATTTATTAAAATAATAAGAATTAGATCTAAAATATATCAAGATCTGATTAAGATCAAGAGAAAATTTTTGGAAATATATCTCTTGATCTGATCAGATCTGAACGAACCTGGACCGGGAAAATCAGGATTTCCCTTCAACTGGTATCAGAGCCATGGTTCTAAAATTATTTAGATCTGATTTTTAATTTTATTTTAATTAGAAAATAAAGTGATTTCAGATGTCACATGAGATGTGATCAGATCTGAAATCAGAAAAATTAAAATTAAATGATTTGGATCTAAGAACATGAAGATATGCATGACTAGTTCTAGAATAGAATAGTTCTATAGAATAGTTTTGCATGTCTTTGATTTAATCTGATTAAATCATATTTTAGATCTTCTTATTTACTATTTTTGATATTATAAGTGTTATAATAACATCTGATAAACAGCAAATAAAAATTATTTAATTTTAAATATCATATGAGATATGATAGATGCATGACTAGACTAGTTGTAGAATAGTTCTACATAATTGTCTAGATTAGAATTTATTTTGATTAGATCAATTTAAATCTAATTTTTCAGATTATTATGAGATAATTTAGATCTGAAAACATGCATGATTTGATACATGAGATGTATGCAAAATATGCCATGATTAGATCTACTTTATATATGAGATATATGATATAGATCTGATATTGTTTTGTAGTATTGAATGTTCCTGAATTAAGGCGTTCCTCTTGGCCGTCCGGTCATAAGAACGAAGAAGGGTTTAAAGGCCCTCTCTTCCCATTCGATGGGGTGTTCTTATGACGTGTAGGGGTGCTGCGTGTTCGTCCTTAATCAGAAACCCAAAACTTACTTTCTGCAAAACCCTAGATCCTGAAACCCTAGGATTTATTGTGCATATTTTGTTTATGAACCCTAACTTAATTAAGAATTAAGTTTATGGAATATTAATTAGGTCTAAAATTGAGAATTTCAGATCTAAGACATATTCATAATACTGGGTTCGGGCTTGGGTAGCTCAATTAGGTCTAAGCAGTTGATCAAACCGAATCAAGAGTTGGTTAGATGGGATCAACAATGCTTAAATTGACCAGCCTAATAGGATTAAGTCTGGGTCAAGATCGAGTCACGATCAAGCAAGACCTAATTTAGGCTCAGAGGTTAAGAGTTCTGATTGTACGGCTAACCCAATTGGTTCTGACTCAATAATTTGGTGTTAAGGTAAGTTTGGCACAGAACGAACGATGGTTTTTTATTGAAGCTACTCGACCTGAATGGCGTTCTTGTGCGATGTTAACGGCATATTCCTTCACCGATCTCACTTACCTGGCATAATCTGTTGACACAGTTCTGATCTGAGGTGGTCAATAATCCGAGCTGACCCATGCCACTAGGTTAGTCATAATTGTTATGAACTAAGCCAAGTCTAGTTTAATGAGACCTGAATCAATTCTCCCTAAGAAAGATTAGTCCCGAGGTCTTCCACCAATTGTAGACATGCGGGCCCTTCCGGGTTGATTGTTCTCAGCTGGATATAGTGGCTCAGTTGCACCAGGAAGACGCAACCATGTCTATTAGCATTGGATGCTATGGGCTGGAGGATGAGTTGGCTCAAATATTTCGGATACGGTGAGAGACCCAATTAGGAACCCAGTCTATGCAAATGGGTGGGTCTGACTTAACTAAAGGAGTGGATCAATATTCGGATATGGTGAGAATTCATGAATTAGAGACCAAGTTTTGGGTGCCATGATTAGAGAATCATTGAACAAGAGATTGTTTCACTCATTGGCTAACCCATCACACAATACTGTTTAGGTGAGGTGATGAGTCAGGTTGTGAGACCGCACCACCCACATAGAAAATCATCAATGCGGAGATTTTCCCATCTCTACAGAGGGAGTGTAGGATCCGGAAAAATAGTGGGAGCTAATTTGTTTAAAAATAAAACCTAAAACAATTGGTCAAGTCAAAATTACATATCTAACTAGAATCCTTTTGACTCTCTACAGGAAAATGTCTGCGTCAACCCATGGCAATGTATCCTAGACACACATAAGACTTGACTGGACCCAAATTATAAAGATTGGCTCAGGAGACTAACAAAAAATTGTTTTGGGTTCAGAGAAGTTAACACATGTTTTGGACCAGGACCCTCCCACCTTACCAGCTCGTCCATCCACTGAACAGAGAGCGTCTCTGGAAAAATGGATTGACGAAGACAATAAGGCCAGATACTACATGTTGGGCTCGATGTCTGATGAGCTCCAGCGCCAACATGAAGATATCGGGACTGCTCGCCAAATGTTGGCTCACCTACAGGAGATGTTTGGTGAACAGAGTCGCGCAGCCAAATATCAAGTCACGAAAATGACTTTTTAAGGCTAAGATGCGTGATGGGCAGTCAGTCCAAGATCACTGTCTGACAATGATCAAGGACATGGAAGAGCTTGAGAAGCTCGGTGTGAAGTTGGACTTGGACTTGCAGAATGATATTATTTTCTGCAATCCTTGACTGATGCATATGGGCAATTCATCATGAATTACCACATGCATAAACTTCAGAAATTCCTTGGCCGAGTTGATGAATATGCTGGTTACCGCTGAGCTTTCTATGAAAGGTTCTAAAGGCTCAGTTCTTGCTATGGAACGGACTTCTTCCAAAAGAAAGTCTTATGGAAAGAAAAGGAAGTCTGTGAAAAAGCAAAAGGTAGAAGGATCAAAGAAGAAGAAGGCAGAACCGAAGAAGAAGGTCGATGGCAAAGGAAAGTGTTTCCATTGCAACAGCGACGGCCATTGGAAGCGGAACTGCCCTACTTACCTGGCCACCCTAAAGAACAAGAAGGAAGGTCCTTCTGGAGGTATGCTCGTTATTGAGTCTAACCTTACGGTTTCTTCTGCATCCAGTTGGGTGCTTGACTCTGGTTCTAGTGCTCATCTGTGCACTTCCATGCAGGGTCTTGAGGATAGCAGGAGGCTGAGGGATGGAGACATGATCCTACGCGTCGGTAATGGAGCAAGAGTTGCTGCAGTAACCGTGGGAACATACCCTCTGCGATTACCATCTGGTTTAGACTTAGTTTTAAAAGACTGTTATTATGTGCCTGCAGCTAGCAGGAATTTGATTTCTGTTTCATGCTTAGCACAAGAAGGTTATGTGATCACCTTCTTTAAGGACCATTGTAACATTCTTTATGAAAGAAATAAAATTGCAAATGGTTTCCTTGTTAATGGTCTTTATTAGTTGCATATTGATGTACCTGTTTTAACTATCGAGCAAAACATGAATGCCAAACGACCTAGGGATAGTCCAAACGATAGATATCTATGGCACCTGAGATTAGGTCATATAGCAGAAGATAGGATTAACAAATTGGAGAAAAATGGGCTATTGAGTCCATTGACTTTTGAGTCGTATCCAACTTGTGAATCTTGTCTTCAAGGCAAAATGACTAAACTCCCTTTTGTTGGACATGGGGAGAGGGCCACAGATCTCCTTGCCCTAGTACATACTGATGTGTGCGGCCCATTTGATGTGCCGGCTAGAGGCAATTTTGTCTACTTCATTACCTTTACCGATGATCTGTCTAGGTATGGGTATGTGTATCTTATGAGACATAAGTCTGAAGCCTTTGAAAAGTTCAAAGAATTCAGACATGAAGTAGAAAAACAAACTGGAAAACCCATTAAGGTTCTTCGATCAGATCGAGGAGGTGAATACCTTAGCCGGGAATTCCTAGACTATCTTAAGGAAAATGGCATAGTCTCTCAATGGACTCCACCAGGAACACCTCAACTCAACGGGGTTTCAGAACGGAGAAATCGGACTCTATTGGATATGGTTCGATCCATGATGAGCTTCACAGACCTCCCAGATTTTCTTTGGGGACATTCATTATTAACTTCAATCTATTTACTGAATAGGGTTCCCTCTAAAACCGTTCCTACCACACCGTATGAGATATGGCACGGTAAGAAACCAAGTCTGAGTCATCTCAGAATTTGGGGTTGTCCGGCTCATGTCAAAAGACAACAAGTGGACAAGTTAGAATTTAGGTCCTTTAGAGCTCGATTCATAGGATATCCTAAAGAGTCATTAGGATACTATTTCTACATTCCAGAAGACCACAATGTGATTGTGAGTCGACATGCCATATTTCTTGAAAAATAGTTTATTCAAGATAGTGGCATTGGAAAGCAGATTAAGCTTGATGAGAAAGTCTCACAAGCAGAAAGAGCTAAGGACCAAGTGGAACCAAATCAGGTTGAGCCAATAAGAACACTACCTCCTCCACCTCGTAGATCGGAAAGAGTTTCCCGTCCCCCTGAAAGATACTTAGGTATTATTTCAGAGGACGTAGAGGAAATGTTCCTCATAGGTAATGGTGCTCATGGTGATGATCCCAAAACCTACAACGAGGCGATATCAGATATCGACTCCGAGAAATGGCTTGAGGCAATGAAGTCAGAAATTGACTCGATGCACTCAAACCAAGTCTGGACCTTGGTAGATCCACCAGAAGGTATAGTACCTATTGGGTGTAAATGGATCTTCAAGAGAAAGATTGGTGCAGATGGGAATGTGGAGACATTCAAGGCTAGACTGGTGGCAAAAGGTTATAGTCAACGTGAAGGCATTGACTATCAGGATACCTTTTCCCCGGTAGCTATGCTAAAATCCATCCGCACATTGCTTGCCGTTGCAGCCTATTTCGATTATGAAATATGGCAAATGGACGTGAAAACGGCATTCCTAAATGGATATCTTGAGGAAGATATCTATATGGAACAGCCGCTAGGTTTCACATCCAGTGATACTGATCACAAGGTTTGCAAGCTGCAAAGGTCCATATATGGACTTAAGCAAGCATCTCGGAGCTGGAACACTCGTTTCAATGATGTGATCAAAAAGTTTGGTTTCATCAAAAATGAAGAGGAACCATGTGTTTTCAAAAGGGTCAGTGGGAGCGCTGTTGTCTTCCTCGTATTGTACGTGGATGACATCCTCCTTATTGGGAATGATATTCCCATGTTGACATCAGTCAAGATGTGGTTGTCCAAGGAATTCTCCATGAAAGACCTAGGTGAAGCATCCTTTATTCTAGGAATTAAGGTCTATAGGGATAGACCGAATAGGATGCTAGGACTTTCACAGAAGATGTACATAGAGGAAGTACTAAAGAGGTTTAGTATGGAAAACTCTAAGAGGGGATTAATACCCTTCAGACATGGTATTCATCTTTCCAAGAAGATGTGCCCCAGCACACCTGAGGAAATAGAACGCATGAGCAAGATCCCTTATGCTTCTGCAATAGGGAGCCTCATGTATGCCATGCTATGTACACGACCTGATATAGCCCATGCTGTGAGTGTCACAAGCAGATATCAGTCAAATCCAGGTGAAGAACACTGGACTTCTGTGAAATGTATCCTTAAGTACTTGAGAAGAACTAAGGATATGATGTTGGTCTTTGGTAATGGAGAACTCCAAGTTCCAGGGATACACAGACTCGGACTTCATGTCCGATATAGATGATCGAAAGTCGACATCTGGAAGTCTGTTTGTGTGCAATGGTGGAGCTGTCAGCTGGAAGAGTTCCAAGCAAACTGTGATAGCAGATTCCACCATGGAAGCAGAATATATAGCTGCATCAGAGGCTGCAAAGGAAGCATTCTGGTACAAGAAGTTTGCTGCAGAAATTGGAGTAATGCCATCAGATGCCATTCCTCTTTACTGCGACAACAATGGCGCCATAGCCCTTGCTAAGGAGCCGAGGTCTCACCAGAAGTCCAAGCACATTGAGCGGCGATATCATCTCATCCGCGATTACCTTGAGAAAGGTTACGTTGAGGTCAAGAGAGTCAACTCCACAGATAATGTGGCAGACCCACTTACAAAGCCGTTGGGCCAGCAGAAGATCGAAGCCCACCTTGAGAAGATGGGACTTAGACTTGTAGCCAATTGGCTTTAGGACAAGTGGGAGATTGTTAGATATATGTGCCCTAGAAGCCAGAATTGGCTGACACTTGTAATACACTTCTAGGGGCAAAATTATAATTTTGACTATAATCAATAAAATGGGTTATTTTCTATCACATATGTGTATTTAGTGTCTGTGATACATCCTTTGAGTTAATGGTAATGATAATTCATATTTTCAAGAGTTGAAAATTTAAGACATGAATAATCATTATTAACTCATAAACAGCTCCCGACCATAGGATCATCACGAGGATGGTGATTGATCCGGAAGGTTGGTGTACGATCGCTTCTCTTTAGTAGATGAGTCTTGAGTCTACGGTGTGGAGACACCGGAGCGAGAGTACAGGTACTCGTTAGAGAACGAGGGCACTGAGCGTGACCACCTCGAGTAGTCATTAGGGAGTCTACCTTCTCGTCAATGACTGACTCGATGCTGCAGTAGTGTGTCTGGTTCTTTGACCTGAGATGCATCGGCAGTTCACCTTGAGGGTGTTATAGTTTGACTACACCATTACTCGGTCTCCTAGCCATATGGAACCCTGAGGTGTATGTTGGCTATAGCATGTTCATTGTAGGAACTGGATTGCATCAAGATGGAATCTATCTACCTCGGTGGTAGAGGAGTAGCCCTATGATGATCATGAGAATCAAGTCCAGAAATCCATGGCCATGGTAGAGTGAAATAATAGAAAGAGTTTCTATTTAGATTTTCACATTGGACTCGAATCGAATGATTACATCATATGACAGAGACTAGGGTTTGACGAGTTCACCTTAACCCTAATCTGATCGGGGCTCAAGATAGAAGAACTGAATCACACAGGTAGCTGCACCAAGAGGTTCGCATTCAGCTCTGATGGGTTGCCACCATATACTGCTAGGTGTCACTGGTGGATTTTGGGAGCAATTAGAATGATTTAGATGATCGATCATTCTAGCTGTTCGAATCAGAAGAGTTCTGATCCATCGAAAGGAGTTTCGATGATGTCGATGATAGAGATCATGACATATCCCATTACCATACAGAACTGAACCTAACTGGGTCACACAAATAAGGGTTTGAATCTGGTGATCATCAATTGAACTGATCTAGTTCAATTGATCTGAATGAGATTCAATTAGGTTCAAGGAAATCGTGCTAGCACTCGATTGAACCTAACGTTCTTCTTTTACTATCATAAATAAGTTGTCCTGACTGAGCCAAAGGAGTTTGTGCTCAATCAGAGGCCTTCATATGGTCTGACTGGAGGTTGTCCAAGTCAGAATAAGGTTGTCTTATTTGTAAGACATTACCTGCCATTTTTGGTCACCTGCCATTTCTTGTTCTTTGACTTTGGTCAAAAGTCTACCTTTGACTGGTCAAACGTTGACCATTGACACCTTTGACTTTTGACCACATGTCATGCACCTATTGGAGAGCTGGTGGGGGCCTGTCCCCCTACCAGAACCTGGCAAGGAGAAGGGCGCACGCCAAGGGTAGGCGTGAGCCCAAGTAGGAGGCGCCTAGGAGTCCTTGTTGGACAAGGACTCCACCTCTCCTTTTTGGATTCCAATCAGAGTTCTACTAAGAATCCAGTTTGACTGGTCTTAGGCGCCCTCTAAGGAGGAATCCAGGGGTCTCTATTCCAACCAATCAGATTTAGATCTGATTTCACAAAGGGTTGTGATTGGTTGAGAGGAAGAGGAGTTGGATCACAAGAGGTCTATAAATAAGACCCTGCGCCCAACCCTAATTCCAATGCTATTAGACACGCCCCAAGGCTGCCTCTCCCCTCCTCCTCCATGCCATAGCTTCTTCTCCCCTTGCTCTCCACGTCCAAAAGGTGTTTTGGACTTAGTTTGGTGCGATTCAGATCAAGGAAAGGCGATCAAAAGCAAGAAGGCTGCGCTGCTGCAAAAGGACGACTGCAGATCTTCAAAAGAGTTTTGAAGATCCTCCAGATCAGATCCAGATCTGATTTTTGGAGGTGTGATAGAGAAGAAGAGGTTCTCCAGATCCAACCCGAGTGGATACCGGTAGAGGCCAGGCGCTTGCGTGGCTACCAGAACCTTCCGCTGCAATCAGGATCATCTACAGGGTAATAGGATTACCCAAATCAGGTAAATTAAATTTGATTTAATTTATCTTCTTTTATTTTATTTATTAAAATAATAAGAATCAGATCTGAAACATATCAAGATCTGATTAAGGTCAAGAGAAAATTTTTGAAATATATCTCTTGATCTAATCAGATCTGGACGAACATGGACCGAGAAATCAGGATTTCTCTTCACAAACGATATCTAAATGAGGTAGAAAAATAACTTGAAAAGAGTATTAAAACTCTTCAGTCAGACCGAGGAGGTTAATACCTCTTCAATAAGTTCTTGACATATCTAGAAGAGAATGGTATTCTCTCATAATGGATCTCTCCTTGAACACCATAGCATAATGGTGTGTCTGAAAGGAGGAATTGGATCTTGTTGGACATGCTTTGATCCATGATGAAGTTTGCGAGTCTGCCAATTTTATTCTGAGGGTATGCACTCGAGACTGCTTATTTTGTTTTGAACAATGTTCCAAGCAAGTCTATTGCAAAAACTCCATATGAGATATGGACTGGGCGTAGGCCAACACTCTCTCACTTTAAGATTTGGAGATGTTCGGCTTATGTAAAATGTTTGCAACTAGAAAAGCTTGGACCTAGGTTCGATAAATGCTTGTTCATAGGGTACCCAAAGAAAACTATAGGATATTACTTCTACCATGCTGAAGAGCAAAAGGTGTTTGTTAGTAATAGGACAGTCTTTTTGGAAAAAGAGTTTCTTATGGAAGGAACAACTGAATCTAATGTTGAGCTTAGTGAAGTTCGATAGGTAGAAGAACCGACACATTATACTAAACCTGCAGAACTAGATTTGATAAGATCAAACCCAGAGCCCATTGTAGAGGCACCCTTGAGCAGATTCGATAGAGTATCATGTCAACCAGATAGATACTATGATTTTCTGGTTTGGGATGGTGATCCTATTGAAGTCGATGAGAAAAACAAGGATCCGATCATCTACATGGATGCCATGCAGAGGCCTGACTCTGATGAGTGACTAGAAGCCATGAAGTCTGAAATGGAGTCCATAAAGGTCAACAGTGTATGGATACTAATTGATCCACCTGAAGGGACAAAACTCATTGGGTGTAAGTGGATTTTCAAAAGGAAAAAAAAGGCAAATGGAAAGGTGGAGACCTATATAGCCCATCTGGTTGCCAAAGGATATCATCAGTGTTATGGTATTGACTATGACGAGACATTTTCTCCAGTGCTAATGCTTAAATTCATTCGGATTATGCTTGTGATAGCAACATACCTAGACTATGAGATCTGACAAATAGATGTGAAGATGGCTTTCCTTAATGGAGAGCTGGATAAAGAGATGTATATAATACAGCCTAAGCGGTTCACATCCATAGATGAGTCCAAGGTGTGCAAGCTTCAAAGATCCATCTATGGATTAAAGCAGGCATCTCGGAGTTGGAACATGCATTTTGAAAAGATAGTCAGAATGTACGGCTTCATTAAGAATGGAGAAGAACCATGCATGTATAAATGGGCTAATGATTCTGTAAATGTATTTCTTGTATTGTATGTCGATGATATTCTCTTGATCGGGAATGACATCCCTGCTCTACAAGAAATAAAGGTATGGCTGTCATCGCAATTCTTCATAAAGGACTTGGGAGAAGCATTTTACATCCTAGGGATGAAGATCTGTAGGGATAGATCTAAAAGATTGCTTGGATTATCCCAGTTCATGTATATTGATACTGTACTGAAGAGGTTTAGCTTGGAGAATTTTAAGAAGAGCTATCTCTCGATAGGCCATGAAATTTTTCTCTCGAAGAGGGATTGTCTGACAACTCCTTAAGAGAGAGAGAGCGTATGAGTAGAATACCATAAGCTTCGGTAGTGGATTCTATTATATACGTTATGATGTGTACGAGACCAGATGTGGCATACTCACCAGAAGTAGTGAGCAAATACCAGTCTGATCCGGATGAGAATCACTGGAAGTTCGTAAAGACAATCCTAAGGTATTTGAGAAATACTAAGGACCGGTGGCTCATCTAAGGAGATATTGACTTGAAACTTGTGGGATGCACTGATTCTAATTTTTAGTTAGATCATGATAACAATAAGAGTATATCAAGTTATGTGTTTATCTTAAATGGTGGAGTGGTCTGCTGGAAGAGTTCCAAGTAGCACACTATGGCCGATTTTGCATGCAAGGTGAAGTATGTCACAGCATCCAATGTTGCGAAGAAAGCTATATGCCTATGGAAGTTCATCGATGAGCTGGGAGTGGCACCCTCCTGCGATGGTCTGATTCTGCTTTACTGTGATAGCACTAGAGCCATAGTTCAAGTGAATGAATTGAAGGCACATCAGCATACCAAACATATTCTACGTCGCTACCACCTTGTACGAGAAATCATAGAATGAGATGATGTCGAGCTTCAGAAGATCGACAAAACAGAGAACGTGGTCGACCCATTTACTAAAGCTCTCAAAATCAAAGAGTTTGATAATTATAAATGGAAGATGGGTATTCGATACTACTCTTAGTGGCTTTAGTCTAAGTTGGAGTTGTTGAAAAATATATCATAAAGCCAATCATCTAGATTATAGATGGTTAAGCTAAATATAATTTATACTTAAATTTTAATTGAATAAAATTATTATTCTCATAATTTCATCACTTTGTGTAGATTTTTGTAATGAACTCTTTGTGATGAAGTTCTTAGGAGTATTTAGACTCGATAAAGGAGGATTTATTATTTAGTCCTTAAACCGATTGTAACTAAATGATTCATTGTTACCTAGGATGACAACGTTAATCAAGAGTAAGTCATTGTGTGCCATAAGTATTGGTTGTTCTCTTAACTAGGAAGCATGGTGATGCAGTTATGGCATACAGGTAAAATGTAGGGGTACATTTCATTGATCATGATCCAACTGTGGAGCTTTCTTCTACCAAGATTGCTTGCGAAGGATATGGATTTATGTGTCCCTTAGTCTTGAGATCATCATGGTAACTTGCAAGCAACTCACTGTATTTAGATATCGGACTATCTGGATTTCTATTTCAATGATGAAAGGCTATTAGGTGCAGTGAAGTACTTGGCTTATCGATGCGTGAGTCAAGATGGAGTTGAACCCTCTAAGTATTGGAGTAAGTGCATCACTATATTTCAGTTTAGCAAATCCTCAGCTAGGATAGTCCATATGATGGATGCTGAATTTTGAAATACAATATGGATGAATTTTTAGGATTGGCTGTTAACCCTTGATCATCCTATAAACATTGTGGTCAAGGGGATGAACTATACGATAACCATATGCCACAAGTTTGTCGATGATGTATTATGATTTTCAACCTATTTGAATGTTGGGTGCCATTGCTAGATGGTCACAATGATTGATATAAAAAATTAGTTCTTATGCTACCGACTTAGGATTCAAACCTATCGGATCACACATAATAGAAATTCCTACCTGATTTGATGGTTGATCAAAGAGTTCCACTGAATTGAGACTCAGTTATTATTGAAGGATTAATTAGCGATTAGATTACTGATTAATTTAATTTGATTAAGTGATAGGAATTGATTAAGTCTAATTGAATTTGCTTCAATAAAGTTTAACCTAATCAGATCATGTGATGATCTAATCGCTTATGGGAGATTTGACCCTAATTTGATCAAGAGTTGGACTTGATTAATTTCTAATTTGATTAGAAATTAACTGAGTTGGGTTAAGCCTAATCAAATTAGGTTAATCCTGGTTTTATTGATCAAGTCAAATTGGTTTAGTTGAAACCAATTTGGATCAATTCAAAGCTTGTTTGAATTTTAAATCTCCCTGCACCACGGTACTTTGACCTATTCTTTTTTCTCCATGCACATTGTGAATGTGCATGGGATTTCTCCATGCCAGAAGAGTGTTTGCGCCTCCCCTATTCCTGCATATGACCTGGTCCAGACATTGGATTAGATGGGATTCAAGTTGAATTTTGAATTCAACTAGAAATGATTGGTTTAGTTGAAATCTCCCAACTCCCTCTCATCCTTATCTTTTCTCCACACCCTCCCATTTATTTGATCACCAATTTTCTTTTTTTTGTATGCATGTAGAAGCAGAGTCCTTCTATGTCTTAAACATTGGAGTGGGTGCTGGAATGTGATAAGAAGTCCTCTTGAATTTTGAATTCTAGAGAATTGGTTGAAACTAGTTCAACCAACCCATCCTTATCTTCCCATGCAAGTTACTCGATAGATGCCTATTAAAAATGGGATTTTTTTGGGCATGCATGAGAGAGAAGCCTTGGTAGTGCATGGGTGTGCATGAGGTATCAAAGGAATTTCTGTGACATAGAAATCAAAGAGGGGTGCATCTCATTTGGTGTGAGTTTTTCCAAAGAGAGAAGAGTGTCAAGATCCTTATGGGTGTGTGCTGAAACCTTAGAGTTGGAACTCTTGATTTTGGGTGGAGAGTTTGAGTGTCAAATCTCTACCAGCTTTCACCACTATCTCATCTTCCTCCATTGCATCTTCTGATTGCTGGAGCATCTGGAAGATCAGAAGTAGTTCATCAATTCGATTGACGAAGGTTGGCTGTCAAAGGCCCTAGAGAGAAGCTAGCACTTCGGAGGGTTTGATCAGGACCAAGGGCTCTATGTGGACTCATCATAGAGGCAAGACACATGTGCAGCTACAGCATGACACAGGAATGATTTTTTGGTGGATCCAGATTGTGGTGATCATCTACCCATGCATAGGTACTATGATCTGAACATGGATCGATCACCAAATGTGATTTGCTGATCGATTATATTTTATTTTTCTAATGCATATTAACATGTCAAAGATTCTGAGTAGGGTTTTATGATTAGATCATAGCATGCATAAAATCAATGTAGATTAATTTTGCTTTCACTGCTATATATTTCGAAAAAGTTTTGAGAAGCATGCTCAGAACCCTGCTAGGTTCCCTTCAAGAACTATCTCATGCTATCCGGTATTGTCTTCACAACTTCATCTGCACTTTTCGGCTTTATCACAATGCTCTTCTTATCAAAAATCACATTCCAACTGATAATACACCTCTGGAAATATGAATCCCATAGCAAGAAATCCTTCACACCATATGAAAATCTGATGAATATCATTGTTGGGGGTAAAATAACCCCCACCGAAGTCCTTGGCCACCGACCTCCATTCTGTGAGAATTTGCCAATCTTCTTAGCAATAGGTCTTTGCTGTAGAACTTGTCGAAAGAGCATTGAAGTCTAGCCAGAAGATCTAGGATAGTAATGGAGAATTATTATTTTATTAACCCTACTTTTTGACTTAGAATGAATGATAGGACGAGAGCCTTGTCCTCCTGACCTTGATTGGTGATGAATTTCGAAGATGGATGGAGTCCCATATTGTAAATGACAAACTCCTCCAGTCCCACATTTTTTGGATGGACTATTTCAGCCACACTCCTTTTGGATGGACTCTTCCAATCATGTACCTTTTAGAGGGACTCCTTCGGTCACACACCTTCTAGATGAACTCCTCCAATCGCACACTCTTTAGATGAACTCCTCTAGTCACACCTTCTAGATAGACTCTTTCAATCGTGCTCCTTCTAGATGGACTCTTTCAGTCGCGCTCCTTTTGGATAAACTCCTTCAGTCGTACCTTCTAGATCGACTCCTTCAGTTGTGCTCCTTCTGGATGAACTCCTTTAGTTGCGCTCCTTTCGGACGAACTCCTCCAGTCACACTCCTTCCAAACAGACTCCTTCAGTCGCGCTCCTTCCGGACGAACACCTTTAGTCATGCTACTTTCAGTCAGACTCAGTTGGAAAGGGCCTACTTATAGATGACCTAGAACATGGCCGAATTTCTCAAAGCCATAAGAGACCACTTTAATGGACTTCAACAAGATGCAAGTTCGTTGTATGCTGATTGACTCTCAAGCTCGGCCAGCCAATCTTGAACGAAGCTAGCCAACACCTATAATCAACCAGTAGGCGCAAAGATGTCCAATCTCTATGCCAACTTCTTTAAATATATTCTAACTATCTATAAGTCATGACAAATAATAGCCCACTCTCCGTAACAAACTCCACGTGATCTCTATGGCCCACTACTAGATAGTTACGGCTAGCACTATCAATTTTTTACATGCTCCATCTATAAAAGAGATCCTTCAGATATATTTTTCTCTAAGCTCTCCTTCTCTGTCATTACTCTGCTCTTTTTTCTCTTGAGTACTCTATTTTAGTTGGCCAAAAAACTAACTTGAGCATCGGAGGATCCTACTAGATCCATGCACCTCCGGTTTGTGCTTTGCTTTGCAGGTCTCATCAACGATCTCATTTATTCCAACTCCAGCGAATTTCGATGCCAACACCATTTTTTGCACCAACAAGATTGGCACTAGAGGAAGGGCATTCTTGAGCCCTTATTCTAAAAGGAGTGCTCAGTCGAGTTGACCCTCTTTTTTTCTTCTTTAATTCTTCAGATCTCTTTCTCTTGATCTCTCTTTTCTAGTAAAAATACTGCCAAAGAAGATAATGACCCAATGATCTACTACTTCTATGGCCAGATCTGGCTCAGATCTGCTTGCTCCAACCCCATCTTCGACACTACAGCCCCCTCCACTAGCAGCCATGGTGGATCCAGAGTAATTCAACCTACTAGTACAGTAGGTTAGGGGCCTCACCGAAATGGTGCAGGCCATGCAGCAACCCCCGGCACTAATTCTGCTAGAGAAATCCCTACTGGAGCATCAAGAATCGGCATAGAGAAGGCCTACCTGGGTGAGCAAGCCTATAACCCCTGGAAAGGAGAAGAAAATGGTGGAGAGCCCTTATTCTGATCATGATTCCTCTCCTGGAGACACTCTCCCCATCTCTAGCGATGCCTCTCCAAGATCCATGATCGAGATGATGCTCTTTATCGAAAAGTCCAGGAGATGAGTCGGTAAATTTAAGAGCTCCACCATGCCACCCCAGTCCATGATAATGACATTTGCATTGATCCCCCCTTTTCTACCTAAATTATGAAGGGGCCTATCCCGTCAAACTTCAAGCTCCCTCAATTAGAGTGTTATGATAGGACTTCTGATCCAGTTGACTACCTTAAGGCCTTTTGGATCATGATGCTGCTCCATGGTGCACCTAATGCCATTCTTTGCTGAGTGTTGGTGTAGAAATCTACAAGAATGCCAGAGGTAGTTGGAGTTGGTAAGGTAAGGCCACCGATGAAACCTACAAAATAAAATCCAAACTGGAGGTGGGTGGCTCTAGCAAGATCCTCCGATGATCAAGTCAGTTCTTTGGCCAATTGGAACGGAGTGCTGAGGAAATAGAGAAGCAGAAAAATGGGAAGAGAAGAGAGCTTAGAGAAAAACATATTTGGAGGATCTCTTTTAAAGATGGAGCATATAACAAATTGATGGCAACAGCTGTAACTATCTGGTAGTGGATTGTTGAGGCCACAAGGAGTCTGTTATGGAGAGTGGGCTATCATTTATCGTGACTTACAGATAGTTGGGATCTATCTAAGGAAGTTTGGATAGAGATTAGGGATCTCTACACCCATAGGTTGATTACAAGTGTTGGCAAGTTGGGTTTGGGATTGACTGGCCGATCTTGAGAGACAATCAACGTATAGTGAGCTAGCATCTAGTTGAAGTCCATCGAAGTAGTCTCCTATGGATTCAAAAAATTCGACCATATTCTTGGTCATCTATAAGTGGGCCCTTTCTGGCTGAGTCTGATCAGAGGTAGCATGATCAGAGGAGTCTATCCAGAAGAAGCACGACTAAAGGAGTCCATCCAGAAGAAGCATGGCTGAAGGAGACCATTCGAAAGGAGCAATACCGAAGGAGTCTATCTGAAAGAAGCGCTACTGAAGGAGTCCATCTGGAAGGAGTGAGACTGAAGAAGTCCATCATTTACAATATGGGACTTCATCCATCTTCGAAATTCGTCACCAATCAAGGTCAGGGAAACTAGACTTTGGCCCTGTTACTCATTCTACGATGGAGAAGCTTGGCAAATTTTCATAGAATGGCGGCCAAGGACTTCTGCAAGGGTTATTTTATCCTCAACACTTGTCCCCCCACACTCGAGTTTGAATTTTGGATGAAGTATAAAATCTACTAATGATGAAGTCCTCCAATGCCAATCTTGTTCCTGCTCTCAAAAAATGAATCAATTTGGCCCTTTTTGAATTGACACCAGTGTTTTTAATGATGGATGACTTGAAGAGATGAAATTTTTCGAAAACTCACCCAGCACAAAAGCTCCATATTATGGTGCAATTATTGTCCTGACAGGCGCTCGAGGTGAGTGGGGCATGCGGCAGGCTCGGACCAATTAAGGAGGGTCTGTAATCATAACTTCCTCTGATCCTATATGCCTATTTAAGTCCTTCTTCTTCTCTTTTCAGCTCTTCACCTCCGTCCAAGTCTTCCTTCTTTCTTCATTCATTCTTCTCCATCTTCGAGTGCTCCACCCTTTCCATCAATTTTCTAGCCATCACCATCTGATTCCTGCTCTCTCGACTGTCTTCTCTTGTTTTCTCTCATTCACAATCCTTCCGATTGTCGAAGTCCATCTCAGCAGCATCTCATCTTCTGGTCATCTCTTTACCAATCTAGGTTAGTCCTCGATCATTCTCTCTTCTTTTCTTTTATTTTTTAGCTTTGTAGTCTTTTGTACAAGTTTTGCTATTCTTCTCATAAGATTTTATAACCTTTTTCTTGCTACTTTCTCAAAGATTTTTAAGTTTTCCTTGATTTAAATATCTTCCAAAACTTCATCGTTGTCTGGTTCTAGGAGTCCATCTAGTCCCTCTTTCCAAAATCCTAATTTCAAAGAAAAGAGCAAACTTAGGAATGTACCCTAGCTGAACTTGATATCGAAAACCATTCCATGTTCCTTACCCTAGGATGACCATTCCATAATCAGGATTCGATACGAAATTCCTCCTAAGTATGAACTAGAACTCCCTGGACCAAGTAATTGGGCTTGTTTCCCTCCTCCAAGATATTTTTGTTTGTACTTAGAAGCTTTTCATGTCGAACTGAGACTCTCCCTCCCCCCTTTTATAGTAGCCCTTTTCTATTTTTTGAAGATCTCCTTTGCTTCTATAGTGCCAAACTCTTTTAGGTTCATTATCGGATTTACCTTCCTTTGCCTCTCTGCTGAAGTGCATCCAATCATTTTTCTACTCTAAAATTACTATACTTTTATGCATCATCCTTCTGCGAAGGACAGATAGTACTTCTGATCCTAGTTTGGCAAGAAAGGACTATTGAAAGATGCTCCTTCATCTATCCATAACTAGAAGAAGAGGTTCTTCTTTGTGTCCTGTCCAACTTTAGAGTGAGGGCTTCCTTCCTAGGGTTTTCTTAGAGAATCAGTTCGTCGAGCTCCTAATTTAGAGGGGGACAACCTTGGTTCCGCCAATAAACTCAAAAACTATCGGGCCCCCCTCCTATCCAAACTTTTGAAAGACCAAACTTTGCTCAATATGGGCTTGAGTCCTCTCAATCCCATTGGTATATCTCTGCACTTTACAAGTTTCTTCTTGTATTAAAATTCTCTCTTCTTTCTTTTTTTTTTGATCATGCCACTTTTTTTATTGCAGAGATGGATGCTAAGAAAGTTGAAATGCTCCTTAACAAGCTTTAGGGACATAAGAGAAAAGGGAAAGCACCTATCGAGGCATCAAAGAAGGTAAGGATCGATATCCTGAGCTCTGCAGCACCCATCGATGCTGTCGCTACTCTGAGGTCGCTGGTGGCGATGAAGTTGTTCTGACTGTCGTGGCTAGCACTGCTGATGGGGCCGCAGCGCCTTCGATATATTCTAGCCCTTCTACTGAAGTTTAAGTTTTGGAGCATCCTACGTGAGGAGAAAGGAGAGAAAAAACAAAGGAAAAAAAGAAGTTGGTCACCATCAAAGTTCAGCGCAAAGCTCATCCCAGTATGTTCGATAACGTTGATGAAGACTCGGAAGAAAATTTCTGCTGCAACCGAAACATCATCAGAGATTTAGTTGATAAATTTTTTCTATTCGAGGTGGTAGACAAGATCGTCGACTTCGACTACGAGCAGTGCACTTGGGATTCCATTGGAAACTTCCTTGAGATAATTACCTTATCTTTCTCCTTTTTTTTCTTTTTTTTATATATGCACCTAACTCAATTTATTCCTAATAGTCAGGTCACCAATTGCTCACCCACAATAGAATGGTGAACTACTTAAGATCAGAAGCATTGAAGGCTCAGGAGGACCACTAAGTCGAGGTCTATCACCTCTAGGAAGAGAAAGCCGCCAATGTAGACTGCCTCTCAAGGGAGAGGGCTATCGATGTCGGAGTTCTTCAGGAGGCGCTCAAGAAGAAAGAGCAAACATCGATGGAGCTGAAGGCTACTTGAGCCTTGGAAGAAGAGAGGAGGAAGAAGGTTAAAGCCGAGATCGTCTAACTGAAGGAGCAGATTTTGAGGTAGATCTCGAAGGTGAAGGCTCAGACAGTAGAGGAGTTCAAGATCTTCTCTGAGATAAGGGACTTGAATGTCAAGTTCAGCCAGGAATCCTTCATCAAGGAATTCGAGCTCTGCGAGAATAGGATAGCTAACAAGTATTCTGAGCTCGATCTCAGCTTTCTGATTGAAGAAGCTCCTGATGAAGAGGCAGGATCATCTATTGCCACAATCGATCTCCCTCTTATCGATCCTACTACTGAAGAGCTGGGGCTGACTGACGCTGCGTTGAACTCCTTGGCTGCTCCCCTAGAGGTCCGAGACCTCCTAATTTATATTTTTTTTCATTTATTTCTTCTCCTATATTTGAGAAATATTTTAATTAATGAAAATAAGTTTACTTTAAGTTTGTGTCATGGTATGCTTATCTTTTAGAATCCCTTAATGAAGATAATCATGCTTCATCTCCTCCTACCAATGCCACATCACTGCCCCAAGGCCTTCCTATAAGATTTGTTATTAAGAACCTGAAGAGGAAGATTCATCAAACTAAGAAGAAACTGAAAAAAGCAGAGAACGAGCTTTAGAAGTTGAAAAAGCATTATTCGAAAGCTATAGTTGAAGTCACCTACATTCGAGAAGTCCATAAAAAGAATGCCATGGACTATATCAATATGAAGTGCCATCTGATATAGAAATTAAAATGGGTGAAGAAGATCGACAGTGATAAGGCATGGATCTTGATGGCCAAGGCAAGCTCTCTGAAAGTCGAGCTAAAGGCCGCATAAGAAAGAATTCGAATACTTGAAGAAAGTTCGGCATGGTCCACTAACCACAAAGAATATGGCTAGGATTGGACAAAAAAGTTCTTCAAACTTCATAGTCAGTTACAGGCAGTTGAGGACTCTCATAATGAATATAGACATAATTGGTGTGGCCAAGTTGCCAACCTCAAGGAAAAGCTTTGAAGAGCTAATGATGAGATTGCTCGACTTTAGCGATAATTGTCTGAAAGGGCTCAAGTTAGCTTAAACAGAGACTCGATGGAGGTTCTGTCCTTATAAAGTTCTTTGGAGAGCTTGTCTACTTTGTACGAAAATAGCCAAATAGAGCTACGAGAGTTGAAGATAAAAATGGTCTTTCAACAAGATGTCATGAAGGATGCGGAGGTCGAGTTAGCTATATTAAGAAGGAAGCTAAGGGAAGTTTAAGATGACCGTCGAAGGAATAAAATGTTTAGTAAAATCCTGGTAGCTCAGTGGGAGCTTAAAGAAAAGATTAAGGACTTGAAGGTATCCTTGGTATTCGCTGGCACTGGCAGTCCAAAGTCTGACTCTAAGTAGGACTTTGATGACTTTTTCTCTTCTTCTTCTCTCTCCTTTATTTTTTTTAATTGGTCTTGTGGATATTTTTATGTATCGAACTTTTATTTTAATGAAATACTACTTTTCAATTGCCTCATCTTAGACGTATTTTTTTGTAGTTTTTTCACTCTCTTCTTCTTCTTTTTGTTGCTCACAATTGTGGAGTTATCCTTTGATAATGGTTGTAGTTCATCATAGCATATGCACCCTTGGATTGTAGATGATGGCCCTTGGGTAAGTTTTTTCTAGGTTTGAATAATTGGGTCCATGCATCTTTTGTACCTAGATGAGGTCCCACTCCTTTTTCTGACAAATTTATTGAGGTGCAAAAGAACTATTGAAAGGGTCTCTCCACTTATTCTCCTATTTGGATAAGGTCCTTCTCCTATTCCTGACAGGATTAGCCTTTGTCTTTGTTAGGGTGAGATCCTCCTCCTGTCCCTAACAATGTTATTGGGGCATAAAAGGATCTTTGGAAGAATCTCCCCCTTGTTCCCCTATCAGACAAAGTTCTCCTTCTATTCCTGACAGGATTGGCCTTTGCCTTTGTTAGAATAAGGTCCTCTTTCTATTCCTAACAAAATTATTGGGGCACAAAAGGACTGTTGAAAGGGCCTCTACCCTTATCCCCCTATCAGAATGAGGTCCTCCTCTGATTCTTGATAGGGTTCGTCTTTGTCTTTGTTAGGACGAGATCCTCCTCCTATCCCTAACAAAATTATTGGGGCATAAAAGAGCCATTGAAAGAACCTCTTCCCTTATCTTTCTGTTAGGACAAGGTCCTCCTCCTATTTTTGATAGTGTTGGCTTTTGCCTTTATTAGGGAAATGTCCTCCTCCTATCACTAACAAAATTTTTAGGACACAAAAGGACTGTTGAAAGGGCCTCTTCCCATGTACCCATGTCAGGACAAGGTCCTCCTCCTGTTTCTGATAAGGTTGGCCTTTATCTTTGTTAGGACAAGGTCCTCCTCATGTCTCTAATAATATATTTAGGGCATAAAAGGGTCGTTGAGAGGACCTCTCTCCTTGTCCTCCTATTAGGATGAGGTCCTTCTATTTCTGATAGGGTTGGCCTTTGCTTTTGTTAGGATGAGATCCTCCACCTATCTCTAACAAAGTTATTATGACACAAAAGAACCATTGAAAGGGCTTCTCTTCTTATTTTTCTGTTAGAACAAGATCCTCCTCCTATTCCTGATAGGATTGATCTTTGTCTTTATTAGGATGAGGAACTCCTTCCATCTCTAACAAAGTTATTGGGATGCAAAAGGATCATTGAAAGGGCCTCTTTCCTTTATCTCATGTTTAAGAATCGGAGGCCTTCATCCACTCTTGGATGAAGTTCACCTCCTATATTACATAACTGGAGGCCTTCTACTTCATTTAAGAATGATGCTTGGTTAAATCGTTTCCTGCCATCATTTAGTTTTACACCAAAAAACAAAGATATTGAAATAAGAAAGCTTTATTGAGGCAAGATTATTGATAACACATTCACAAGTTCTCTGAGTTCCAAGGTCATAGAAGTGCTGATTCTCCGAGCTCCTTCAGATAATATGTTTTCGGTCGGACGATTTTCATGACCGCATAGGGGCCTTCCCAATTTGGGATGAGCTTTTCTTGATTTTGAGGTTACAAAATATCTGCTCATTGAAGCACCAGATCTCCAACTCTTAATGTCTTACTTCTGATCCTGGAGTTGTAGTAGTGAGCTATCCTTTGCTTACAAGTTGCCATTCAGATTTGAGCCTTCTTCTACTTTTCCTCTAATAAATCAAGATTTGCTCTAAGATCCTGTGAGTTACTTTGTTCATTAAAGGCTTCAACCCATGCTCAAGGAAGCTGGAGTTTGATTGGGATGACTACTTCCATCCTGAATGCTAATGCAATGGATGTTTCTCTAGTAGGTAATCTTTGTGTAGTCCGATAAGCATAGGGCACATAATAGAGTTCGTCCATCCATGTTTCTTATACTCTTTTAAGCCTTGCTTTTATCTCTTGAAGCAAAGTTCTGTTAGTTACCTCAACCTCACCATTCACTTATGGATGAGCTTCTGATGTGAAGTGGTGGAAGATGTTCAGGTCTTCACAAAACTCAGTGAACTTTGCTCCTACAAATTGGCACCCATTATCAATGATTAATATCCAAGGCAGGCCAAACCTATAAGCAATTGACTTCTAGATGAAGTCTTGCACTTTAGCTTTAGTAATTTTTGCTAGGGGTTCAGCCTCAATCCACCTAGTAAACTAATCTATTGCCACTAGTAGGAACTTTCATTATCTAGGCACCATGAAAAAAGGCCCAAGTATGTCCATCCCCCATTATGCAAATAGCCATGGAGCACTTAATGGTGTGAGCTGTGATGCTGATTGTCTTTGAATGTTTGCATTTCTCTAACACCTATCACACTTTCTTATGTAATCCATTTCATTTTGCTACATTGTTGGCCAATAATATCCTTGCCGAAGTAACTTGTACAATAAAGATCTCACCCGTAGATGATTTTCACATATTCTTTAATGAACTTCTCTTAAGGCATAATCAGCTTTAGAAGATCAGAGGCATTTAAGGAGTGGTAGGGAGTATGACCTCTTGTACAACTTATTTCATATAAAATATAGCAAGAAGCTTGATTTCTTAACTTCCAAGCTTCTTTATGGTCTCTAGGAAGAATTCCATCTCTAAGATAAGAAATCAATGAATCGATCTAGTTGGGCTCATTATCAACTTGCATTATTATTGAGATTCTTTCAAACTTGGGTGCTGCAGGACTTCAAAGTAGACTTCTTTTGGCAGCTCATTTGCGGGTAAGGTGACTAACTTAGAAAGAAGGTCGGCTCTGGTATTTTCCACTTTGAAGATCTATTGAATTTCAAAGCTACTAAAGGTCGGGATTAAATCTCTCACTTTTTTCAAATATTTCTTCATACCTTCCTACCGAGCTTCGAAGGTGTTATTGACTTATCCCACCACTATCTAAGAATCACTGTAAACCTTCAAATATTTTGCTTCCAAATTTATAGCTATCTTTAGCTCCGAGATCAAAGCTTCATATTTAGCCCCATTGTTAGAAGTGGGGAACTGAAAGCGCAAAGCTTATTCGGCTACAACTCCTTCCAGATTGATGAGAATCAAGCCTACGCTTGCTCCAAAAGCAATAGATTAACCAACCACATACAATACCCAAAAGTTTTCAAGGAGATCAACCTTTTCTTCAGGGAAGGTAGGAGTATGAACTTCTTAGTGCTCTGATTCAACTGCATCCATAATAGTGCACTCCACTATAAAATCAGCCAATATTTGAGCTTTAATGGATAGCGAATGTCAAATTTAGTTAATTTGATCGCCTACTTCACTATTCTTCTAGAGGTATCAGGTTGGTGAAGAACTACTTTGATGGATTGATCAGTAAGAAGAGTAATTGTGTGTCCCAAAAAATATGGTCAGAGCTTTCTGGCTATAATCAACAAGGCATAAGTTAGTTTTCCTAATTTGGTATACCTTGTTTCTGCATCCCTAAGGACTTGGCTTATATAGTAGATCAACTTTTGAACTTTAGCCTCTCCTCAGATCAGGATGGCTCGAATAGCTGCTAGAGATATAGCAAGGTAGAAGAATAGCTCTTCTATGGATTTAGGCTTGGCTAGAAGTAGAGACAAACTAAGATAGTTCTTCAATTTCTCAAAAGCCTGCTGGCACTCAGGAATCTAGTTGAAGTTCTTGGATTATTTGAGTACTTAGAAGAAGGGCATACAACACTCCACTGATCTTGAAACGAAGTGATTCAAGGCCGCTACCTTGCCTATGAGGCATTATACTTCTTTTGTTATTTTTAGGGTGGTCATCTTTTAGATGGATTTGATCTTCTCGAGATTTACTTCGATGCCACGTCTTAACACCATGAACCCTAGGAACTTTTTCGAAGTTACTCTAAAAGTATATTTGGTTGGATTCAACTTCATCTTATACTTTTAGAGGGTGCTGAAGGTCTCTTCTAAGTTGGTAATATGGTTTGATGAAGATTGATTTTTAATAAGCATGTCATCTGCGTAGACCTCCATATTTTGGTCGATCTACTCCTTGAAGATCTTATTCACCAAGCGCTGATAAGTTGCACCTACATTTTTAAGCCCAAAGGGTATGATCCTACGATAATAAAGACCACGGTCAGTAATAAAAGCAATCTTCTCCTCATCCTCTGGGGCCATCCGGATTTGGTTATAGCTGGAGAAGGCATCCATGAAGGTGAGGAGTTCAAGGCCCAAAGTTGTATCCACCAGTTGGTCAATCCTCAACAGGGGGTAACTATCTTTTGGACAAGCTGTATTCAAATTTGTGAAGTCTATGCATGTACTCCACTTACTATTTATCATTTTAATAAGAATGAAATTTGCGATCTAGTCCAGATAGAGTACTTTCTGAATGAATCCTGCCTTGAGGAGCTCGTCCACCTCGTCCATAATATACTTTTGCCTCTCTGGTGCAAAGCTGCACTTCTTTTGTTTCACTGGTCGATGCTTAAGGTCCACATCCAAATGATGCCCCATTACTTTTGCAACAATCCTAGGCATGTCTACAGGTACACAGGCGAAAACATCAGCATTCTTTTGTAAGAAGATTATGAGCTACTTTTTGACTTTTTCTTTTCGATTCGAATTGATCTTTACAGTGTGTTCTTTATTCCCATCATTCAAAGAGACCTCCTCAAGGTCATCGATGGGTTCCCCTCTTCCATTAGAAAAATTATCATGAACATCAAGCCCATCCACTAGACAAGCATCTGCTTGCTTTCCTCCCTATAGGATGATATTGTAGCAGTGTCAAGCTAATACCCGATCTTCTCTGACCTTCCCAACTCCATGCCTTGTTGGAAAGTTCATTTTTAGGTAGTAAGTTGAAATCACAGTCCGGAGTGCATTCAAATTGATGGAAAATATGCATGGTTTCATGCATGAATTTCAAAACAATTTTGAAAAATAACACGACAGAACATGAAGATTAAATCATTTATTCTATAAATACGTATAATCTAATTACTAAACCCTATATCTATGATCTATAATATATCATAATGCATTCTAAATCTGAAAATAAAAGGATTTGATATCGATCAAATCAATAACCTAGATCAGAATAATTCTAGATCTAAAATCTAGATCACATCTAGGTGAGATAAGAGATCAAATCTCTAACCTTGCATGGATCGAGAACTCTATGGTTGATATTTATTATTGCCTTTGGAGCCACATACGCATCCAACCTCTATAGGTGATCCACATGAGGCTGCAATAAAATTGGTGGTTCATTGAATGAAGATTCGCTCGAAGTGCTAGCTTCTTACAGATCCCTCCCGATGGTTAATATAAAATTTATTCTTTGAATCTCTTAGACACTATAAGAGATGAAGAATATGAGGAGGAATAAAAAAGAAATCCAACCTTTGGATCTCCCTAAAATTAGAATTACAATACATTAGAAAAAGATCCTAAGAGAAGATAAATCTTCTCTTTCAGGACATCAACGATTGATGTCTTGAAAACATCTTCATGCTAGGACGAGGGAAGACCTTCTCTCCTAGAATTTTCTCATGTTTTCAGATCTCACACTCTCTGATTTTTATCATAGAAAAATCTCACAAAAACATGGAGAAGAAGGATTCTCAAAGAAATCCTAAGAGAAGATCTTCTTCTCTTTTCCTTCTCTCATCAGGATATGATAAGATCATGTCCAAAAAGAGCACTATGCCCCAACATCTTGGAGCACAGATCCCGACACCCTTTTCCTCTCTCTCTCAAAATTTTATCATATAAAATCTTAAAGAATAAAGAAAGGAGGATTAGAAATAAATCTCTAAGAGAAAATAATTTTTCTCATACCTTTTTCTCTTCAGGACATCAATAATTGATGGCTTAATAAGGTCTGTCCTTCTTGAAACTTCGCATCCAAAGTCTCCCATGGCTTCTCCTAATTTTCTTCTACTTTTTAATATTTTTTTTAGATTTTACACATCCAAAACCTGATAGGAGGCATCCTCTCTTTTATGTATGGAAGACTAGGTCAAAACCTAGTCTTAATAGGAGATCAAGGAGGAGTTTTAGGAGGTGTCCAACTCTTGGATGCCTCCCTCCTTATTTTTTGGGTGTGAAAATCAACAAACTACATGCAAAACCAAAGAAAATAAGTGCACAAAAGAAAAAGAGGCATGGAAAACAAATTTCATAAGAAAAGGAGGTGTTTTGGAGAATTGAAACTCTTTCAAAAGGAAACAAAACGAAACCACTAACCAAATTTGATCAACTCAAATTTTAATTAATCTCTTAAAATATTTGGTGCATGGAGAATCTCTTATTGGCATTGAAAACATCATGTAATGATCTAGAAATAAAATATGGGCATTGACTTTTATTGGTGCAAGGAAGGAGTGAGAGTTCCAGTCTAACTGGGAGTCTTCTTATTCGACTAGTCAAAACTATTTTGAATTTAATTCAAATAAAATTAAATATAATCTAATTATAAATAATCTTAGTCCAACTAAAAATCTAATTAAATTATATTTAATTTTTATTTAAATTCTAACTCAATCAGAAATTAGGTGTACTCAAATCCTAGTCCAACTAGAAATTATCTTTTTCTTACAATTGGCTTATCCAATAAACTAATTAAACTTAATCTAACTAAGTCCAAACTACTTTTAATTAAATTTAATTCAATTAGGCTTGATCTTCACCCAAATGCTTAATCAAATTGACTCAATTAGCAATCTAATTGCTAATTGATCCTTCTATACTACTTGCATTAGGTCAAACAGCAATCGTATTAATAGTTTGACCTAAGAACGATTCTCAATCATCGATTAACCATCCAATTATATTATAGTTTCTAATGTATTTGACCCTATAGGTTCAAATCTAAGTCGATAGCATAAGAACCAATTTTTGTACCAATCAAAGTAACCATCTAGCAATGATTTTCGACGTCTGAATAGGTCGAATGCATGCAAAGCAACATTCTTAGAATCCTGGCCCATGGTTAACATATAATTCATCCCTTTGACCAATAATGCTCAAGATAACTTTGAGTTGTTAGATATGTGTGCCCTAGAAGTCAAAATTGACTGACACTTGTAATAGACTTCTAGGGGCAAAATCATAATTTTGACTATAAATAATAAAATAGATTATTTTCTATCACAAATATGTATTTAGTATCTGTGATATATTCCTTGAGTTAATGGTAATGATAATTCTTATTTTCAAGATTTAAAAATTTAAGACAAGAATTTTTATTATTAACTCATAAAATGCTTTCGATCGTAGGATCATCATGAGAATGATGATTGATCCGAAAGATTGGTGTACAATCGATTCTTTATAGTAGATGAATCTTGAGTCTATGATGTAAAGACATCGGAGCAAGGGTATAGATACTCGTTAGAGAATGAGGGCACTGAGCGTGACTACCTCGAGCAGTCATAAGGAAGTCTACCTTCTCGTCGATGACTGACTCGAAGCTGCAGTGGTGTGTCAGGTTCTTTGACCTGAGGTGCATCGGCAGTTCACCTTGAGGGTGTTATAGTTTAACTACACCATGACTCGGTCTCCTAGTCATTCAAAACTCTGAGGTGTATGTTGGATATAGTATGTTCATTGTAGGAATTGGATTACACCAAGAGAAAATCTATCTACCTCGATGGATGAGGAGCAACCCTATGATGATCATGAGAATCAAGTCCTTAAGCCCATGGCCATGGTAGAGTGAAATAATAGAAAGAATTTCTATTAAGGTTTTCACATCGAACTTGAATCAAATGATTAAATCATATGATGGAAATTAGGGTTTGACGAGTTCACCTTAACCCTAATCTGATCGAAACTCAGGATAGAAGAACTTAATCACACAGGTAGCTACACTGAGAGGTTCATTTTCAGTTCTGATGGGTTGCCACCATATACTGCTAGTTGTTACTGGTGAATTTTGAAAGTAATTAGAATGATTTGGATGATCGATCATTCTAGACGTATGAATCAGAATAAGTTTTGATCTATCAAAAGATATTTCGATGATGTCGATGATAGAGATCATGACATATCCCATTACCATACAGAACTGAACCTAACTAGATCATACAAATAAGGGTTTGAATCTGGTCTGAATATCATCAATTAAACTGATTCAGTTCAATTGATCTGAATGAGATTCAATTAGGTTCAAGGAAAAATCGTGCTAGCACTATGATTGAACCTAACGTTCTTCTTTTACTATCATTAAAAGTAAGTATCCTCGACTGAGCCAAATGTATTTTGTGCTCACTCAGATATCCTTCACTATGGTCTGACTGGAGCTTGTGTCCAAGTCAGAAAAGGATTGTCTTAATTTATGAGATAAATTTGAGACAACACCTATCATTTTCCGTCACCTGCTAATTCTTGTCTTTTGACTTTGGTCAAACGTTGATCTTTGACACTTAGACATCTGCCCATGTGTCATACACCCGTAGTAGCATAGATAGGGGCTTGTCCACTTGCTAGAAATTAGAAAGAAGATGGTGCATGCCTTGGGAGGCATGCATCGATGGATAGGGACGCCTGGAGTCCCATACAGATAGGACTCCAGGTTGCTTCTTGGAATCAACTTAGGTAGGCACCTAAGACTCAACTTTGATCAGTCTTGGTGCCACCTAAGGATGATTTGAGGGGGCTCTCATCTGATTGGATCAGGTGATATCATCCCACCAATCAGATTTAGATCTGATTTCATGAGCAACGTGATTGGTTGGGATGAAGAGGCACTTGGATGGCATAGCAGGGTCTATAAATAAGACCCTGCGCCCAACCCAGATTGTCTGCGTCAAGCTTTATAGAAGTTCATCCCTTTGCCCATGCCCCAAGGCTGCCTCATCCCCTCCCTCCATGCCATATTCTAATCCTTCTCTCTCCTCTCCACGTTCCTAAAGGAGATTTTGGGCTCCAGTTTGGTGCGATCCAGGCAAGAGAAAGATGACGAAAAAAGGAAGAAGGCTGCACTGCTGCAAAGAGACGATTTTAGATCTTCAGAAAGAGCTTTTGAAGATCCTCCAGATCAGATCCAGATCTAATTTTTGGAGAGGTGATAGAGAAGAAGAAAGGATCTCCAGATCCAGCCTGAGTGGATACTAGGTAGAGGCCAGGCGCTTGCGTGGCTAGATCCAGAACCTTCCGGCTGCAGCAGGATCATCAACAGGGTAATCTAGGATTACCCAACATCAAGGTATAAATTAAATTTGATTTAATTTATTTATTTTATTTTATTTAGAAATAATAAGAATTAGATCTAAAATATCTCAGATCTAATCTAAAAAAAAAATTTTTAAAATATATCTCTTGATCTGATCAGATCTGAACGAACCTGGATCCGAAAAATCAGGATTTTTCCTTCAACTGGTATCAGAGCCATGGTTCTAAAAATTATTTAGATCTAATTTTAAATTTATTTTAATTAAAATTAATAATTTTAGATGTCACATGAGATGTGATCAGATCTAAAATTAGAAAAAATTAAAATTAAATGATTTGGATCTAAGATTAGAAGATATGCATGACTAGTTCTAAAATAGAATAGTTCTATAGAATAGTCTTGCATGTTTTCATGATTTAATTTGATTAAATCATATTTTAGATCTATTTATTTACTATTTTTTGATATTATAATATTATAATAACATCTAAAAAATAGTAAATAAAATTATTTAATTTTTTGAATATCATATGAGATATGATTGATGCATGTCTAGACTAGTTGTAGAATAGTTCTACATAATTATCTAGATTAGAATTTATTTTGATTAGATCAATTTAAATCTAATTTTTTAGATTATTATGAGATAATTTAGATCTAAAAATATGCATGATTCGATACATGAGATGTATGCAAAATATGCCATGATTAGATCTAATTTTTATATATGAGATATATGATATAGATCTAAAACTAGTTTTGTAGTATTGAATGTTCCTGATTAAGGCATTCCTCTTGGCCGTCCGGTCATAAGAATGAAGAAGGGTTTAAAGGCCCTCTCTTCCATTCGATGGGGTGTTCTTATGATGTGTAGGGGTGCTGCGTGTTCGTCCTTAATCAGAAATCCCAAAACTTACTTTCTGCAAAACCCTAGATCCTGAAACCCTAGGATTTATTGTGCATATTTTGTTTATGAACCCTACTTAATTAAGAATTAAGATTTATGGAATATTAATTAGGTCTAAAATTGAGAATTTTAGATCTAAGACATATTCATAATACTGGGTTCGGGCTTGGGTAGCTCAATTAGGTCTAAGCGGTTGATCAAACCGAATCAAGAGTTGGTTAGATGGGATCAACAATGCTTAAATTGACCAGCCTAATAGGATTAAGTCTGGGTCAAGATCGAGTCACGATCAAGCAAGACCTAATTAGGCTCAGAGGTTAGAGTCTGGATTGTAGGCTAACCCAATTGGTTCTGGCTCAACAATTTGGTGTCTAAGGTAAGTTTGGCACATACGACCGACTGGTTTTTAATTGGAAGCTACTCGACCTGAATGCGTTCTTGTACGAGTTAATGGCATATTCCTTCCACCGATCTCACTTACCTGGCCATATCTGTTGACACAGTTCTGATCTGAGGTGGTCAATAATCCGAGCTAACCCATGCCACTAGGTTAGTCATAATTGTTATGACTATGACAAGTCTAGTTTAATGAGACCTGAATCAATTCTCCCTAAGAAAAGATTAAGTCTGAGGTCTTCCACCATTGTAGATGTGCGGGCCCTTCCCGGGGTTGATTGTTCTCGGCTGGATACAGTGGCTCAGTTGCACCGGGAAGATGCAACCATGTCTATTAGGCATTGGATGCTATGGGCTGGAGGATGAGTTGGGCTCAATATTTTGGATACGGTGAGAGACTCAATTAGGAATCCAGTCTATGCAAATGGTGGGTCTGACTTAACTAAGGAGTGGATCAATATTCTGGATACGGTGAGATTCATGAATTAGAGACCAAGTTTGGGTGCACCATGATTAGAGAATCATTGAACAAGAGTTGTTCACTCATTGGCTAACCCATCACCAATAACTGTTAGGTGAGGTGATGAGTCAGTTGGTGAGACCGCACCACCCACTAGAAATCATTAATCATGGAGATTTTTGCATCTCTACAGAGGGAGTGTAGGGATCCGAGAAAATAGTGGGAGCTAATTTGTTTAAAAATAAAATCCTCTAAATAAATTGGTCAAGTCATAATTACAGTATCTAACTAGAATCTTTGACTCTCTACAGAAAAATGTCTGCGTCCAACCCATTAGGCACGTATCCTGGACACACATAGACTGACCGGACCCAATTATAAAGATTGGCTCAGGAACTACAAAATTATTTTGGGTTTCCGAGAAGTTAACCCATGTATTGGACCAGGACCCTCCCACCTTACCAGCCCGTCCATCCACTTGAACAGAGAGCGTCTCTGGAAAAATGGATAGACGAAGATAATAAGGCCAGATATTACATGTTGGGCTCGATGTCTGATGAGCTCCAGCACCAACATGAAGATATCGGGACTGCTCGCCAAATGTTGGCTCACCTGCAAGGAGATGTTTGGTGAACAGAGTCGCGCAGCCAAATATCAAGTCACAAAATGACTTTTTAAGGCTAAGATGCGTGATGGGCAGTCAGTCCAAGATCACTGTCTGATGAATGATCAAGGACATGGAAGAGCTTGAGAAGCTCGGTGTGAAGTTAGACTTGGATCTGCAGAATGATATTATTCTGCAATCCTTGACTGATGCATATGGGCAATTCATCATGAATTACCACATGCATAAACTTCAAAATTCCTTGGCCGAATTAATGAATATGCTGGTTACCGCTGAGCTTTCTATGAAAGGTTCTAAAGGCTCAGTTCTTGCTATGGAACGGACTTCTTCCAAAAGAAAGTCTTCTGGAAAAGAAAAAGAAGTCTGTGAAAAAGCAGAAGGTGGAAGGAGGAAAGAAGAAGAAGGCAGAGCCGAAGAAGAAGGCCGCTGTCAAAGGAAAGTGTTTCCATTGCAACAGCGACGGCCATTGGAAGCGGAACTGCCCTACTTACCTGGCCACCCTGAAGAACAAGAAGGAAGGTCCTTCTGGAGGTATGCTCGTTATTGAGTCTAACCTTACGATTTCTTCTGCATCCAGTTGGGTGCTTGACTCTGGTTCTAGTGCTCATCTGTGCACTTCCATGCAGGGTCTTGAGGATAGCAGGAGGCTGAGGGATGGAGACATGATCCTACGCATCGGTAATGGAGCAAGAGTTGCTGCAGTGGCCGTGGGAACATACCCTCTTCGATTACCATCTGGTTTAGACTTAGTTTTGAAAGACTGTTATTATGTGCCTGCAGCTAGCAGGAATTTGATTTCTGTTTCATGCTTAGCACTAAGAAGGCTATGTGATTACCTTCTTTAAGGACCATTGTAACATTCTTTATGAAAGAAATAAAATTGCAAATGGTTTCCTTATTAATGGTCTTTATCAGCTACATATTGATGTACCTCTATTTTCTAACTATCGAGCAAAACGTGAATGCCAAACGACCTAGGGATAGTCCAAATGATAGATATCTATGGCACCTAAGATTAGGTCATATAGCAGAAGATAGGATCAACAAATTGGAGAAAAATTGGGCTATTGAGTCCATTGACTTTCGAGTCATATCCAACTTGTGAATCTTGTCTTCAAGGCAAAATGACTAAACTCCCTTTTGTTGGACATGGGGAAAGGGCCACAGATCTCCTTGCCCTAGTACATACTGATGTGTGCGGCCCATTTGATGTGCCGGCTAGAGGCAATTTTGTCTACTTCATTAATCTTTATTGATGATTTATCTAGGTATGGGTATGTGTATCTTATGAGACACAAGTCTGAAGCTTTTGAAAAGTTCAAGAAATTCAGACATGAAGTAGAAAAGCAAACCAAAAAATCCATTAAGGTTCTTCGATCAGATCGAGGAAGGTGAATACCTTAGTTGGAAATTCTTGGACTATCTCAAGAAAATGGCATAGTCTCTCAATGGACTCCACCAGGAACACCTCAACTCAATGGAATTTCAGAATGGAGGAACTGGACCCTATTAGATATAGTCCGATCTATGATGAGCTTCACAGACCTCCTTAATTTTCTTTGGGGATACTATTTATTAACTGCAATATACTTACTGAATAGGGTTCCTTCTAAAATCATTCCTACCACACCGTATGAGATATGGCATGGTAAGAAACCAAGTCTGAGTCATCTCAGAATTTGGGGTTGTCCGGCTCATGTCAAAAGACAACAAGCGGACAAGTTAGACTTTAGGTCCTTTAGAGCTCGATTTATAGGATATCCTAAAGAGTCATTAGGATATTATTTCTATATTCCAGAAGATCATAATGTGATTATGAGTCGATATGTCATCTTTCTTGAAAAATAATTTATTCAAGATAGCGGCATTGGAAAACAAATCAAGCTCAATGAAAAAGTCTCACAAGAGCAACGAGCTAAGGACCAAATGGAACCAAATCAGGTTGAGCCAATACAATCATTACCTCCACCTCATAGATCGAAAAAATTTTTTCATCCCACTGAGAGGTACTTAGGCACCATTTCAGAGGAAGTAAAGAAAATGTTCCTCATAGGTAATCGGGTTCATGGTGATAATCCCAAAATCCACAACGAGGCAATATCGAATATCGACCCCAAGAAATGGTTAGAAGCAATGAAGTGAGAAATTGACTCAATGCACTCAAACCAAGTCTAGACCTTAGTAGATCCACCAAAAGGTATAGTACCTATTGGGTGTAAATGGATCTACAAGAAAAAGATTGGTCTGATGAAAATGTGGAGACATTCAAAGCTAGATTAGTGGTAAAAGGTTATAGTCAGCACGAAAGTATTGACTATCAGGATACTTTTTCGTCAATAGCTATGCTAAAATCCATCCACACATTGCTTGCTATTGCAACCTATTTCAATTATAAAATATGGGAAATGGATGTGAAAATGGCATTCTTAAATGGATATCTTGAGGAAGATATCTATATGGAACAACCGCTAGGTTTCACATCCAGTGATACTAATCATAAGGTATGCAAGCTGCGAAGGTCCATATATGGACTTAAGCAGGCATCTCGAAGTTAGAATACTCGTTTCAATGATATGATCAAATTATTTGGTTTTATCAAGGATGAAGAGATACCATGTATCTTCAAAAAGGTCAGTGGGAGCGTTGTTGTCTTCCTCGTATTGTACATGGATGATATCCTCTTTATTGAAAATGATATTTTCATGTTGACCATAGTTAAAATGTGGTTATCTAAAGGATTCTTCATGAAAGACCTAGGAGAAGCATCCTTTATTCTAGAAATTAAGGTCTATAGAGATAGACCGAATAGGATGCTAGAACTTTCATAGAAGATGTACATAGAGGAAGTGCTAAAGAGGTTTAGCATGAAAACTCTAAGAGGGGTTTGGTACCCTTCAGACATGGCATTCATCTTTCCAAGAAGATGTGCCCTAGCACACCTGAGGAAATAGAATGCATGAGCAAGATCCCTTATGCTTCAGCAATAGGGAGCCTCATGTATGCCATGTTATGTACACGACCTGATATAGCCCATGCTGTGAGTGTCACGAGCAGATATCAGTCGAATCCAGGTGAAGAACACTGGACTTCTTGTGAAATGTATCCTTAAGTACTTGAGAAGAACTAAGGATATGTTGTTGGTCTTTGGTAATGGAGAACTCCAAATCCAGGGATATACAGACTTGGATTTTATGTTCGATGTAGATGATCGAAAGTCAACATTTGGGAGTCTGTTTGTGTGTAATGGTGGAGTTGTCAGTTGAAAAAGTTTCAAGTAGACTGTGATAGCAGATTCCACCATGAAAGCAGAATATATTGCTGCATCAGAAACTGCAAAGAAGGCATTCTAGTATAAAAAGTTTGCCACAGAAATCGAAGTGATGCCATCAGATGCCATTTCTCTATACTGCGATAATAATGGCGCCATAGCTTTTACTAAGGAGCCGAGGTCTCATCAAAAATCTAAGCACATCGAACGGCGATACCACCTCATCCACGATTATCTTGAGAAGGGTTACATCGAGGTCAAGAGAGTCGATGCCGTAGACAATGTGGCAGACCTACTTATAAAGCTCGTGGGCCAGCAGATGATCGAAGCCCACCTAGAGAAGATGGGACATAGATTTGTAGCCAATTGGCTTTAGGTCAAGTGGAAGTTTGTTAGATATGTGTGCCCTAGAAGCCAAAATTGGCTGACACTTGTAATATGCTTTTAGGGGCAAAATTATAATTTTGACTATAAATAATAAAATAGATTATTTTCTATCATAAATGTATATTTAGTGTCTACGATACATCTCTTGAGTTAATGGTAATGATAATTCTTATTTTCAAGAGTTGAAAATTTAAGACAAGAATTTTTATTATTAACTCATAAAATACTTCCGACCATAGGATCATCATGAGGATGGTGATTGATCTGGAAGGTTAGTGTACAATCGCTTCTTTATAGTAGATGAGTCTTGAGTCTAACGTGTAGAGACACTGGAGCGAGGGTATAGATACTCATTAGAGAATGAGGGCACTGAGCATGACCACCTCGAGCAGTCATAAGGAAGTCTACCTTCTCATCGATGACTGGCTCGAAGCTGCAGTGGTGTGTCTAGTTCTTTGATCTGAGGTGCATCGATAGTTCACCTTAAGGGTGTTATAGTTTGACTATACCATGACTCGGTCTCCAAGCCATTTGGAATCCTAAGGTGTATGTTGGCTATAGCATGTTCATTGTATGAATTGGATTGCACCAAGAGGAAATCTATCTACCTTGGTGGATGAAGAGCAGTCCTATGATGATCATAAGAATCAAGTCCTTAAGCCCATGGCCATAGCAGAGTGAACTAATAGAAAGAGTTTCTATTAAGGTTTTCACATCGGATTTAAATCGAATGATTAAATCATGTGACAAAAATTAGGGTTTGATGAGTTCACCTTAACCCTAAACTAATCGGGACTTAGGATAGAAGAACTTAATCACATAGGTAGCTCCATCGAGAGGTTTATTTTGAGTTCTGTTGAGTTGCCACTATATACCATTAGGTATCACTGGTGGATTCTAGGAGCAATTAGAATGATTTGGATGATCGATCATTCTAGTTGTATGAATCAGAATAATTTCTAATCTATTGGAAGTTGTTTCGATGATGCCAATGATAGAGATCATGACATATTCTGTTACCATACATAACTGAACCTAACTTGATCACACAAATAAGGGTTTAGATTTAGACATAATCAATTGGACTAATATAGTTCAATTGATTTGAGTAAGATTCAATTAGATTCAAGGAAATCATGCTAGCATACGATTGAGTCTAACGTTCTCCTTCTACTATCATTCAAAGTTGTCTCGACTGAGCCAAATGTGTTTGTGCTCACTCAGATAACTTTACTTGATTTGACTAGAGCTTGTCTAGGTTAGAAAAATATTATCATAATTTATGAGATAAATTTGAGACAACACCTACCATTTTCCATCATCTGCTAATTCTTGTCTTTTGACTTTGGTCAAACGTTAACCTTTGACACTTAAAAATCTGCCCATGTGTCATGCACCCATAGGAGAGCAGATAGGGGCTTGTCCCCTTGTTAGAAATTGGAAAGGAGGAAGTGCACACCTATGAAGGTGTGCGTCCATGGATAGGGATGCCTGGAGTCCCATAAAGATGGGAACTAGGTTGCTTCTTGGAATCAACTTAGCTAGGCGCCTAAGACTCAGCTTTGATCAGTCTTGGCACCACCTAAGGATGATTTGAGGAGGCTGCTATTTGATTGGATTAGGTGATGTCATTCCATCAATTAGATTTAGATCTAATTGCATGAAGCAACGTAATTGATCGGAATGATGTGGTACTGCATGGCGCAGCAGGATCTATATAAATCCTATTTACGTCAAGCATTATAGAAGTTCTCCCTTAGCCCATGCCCCAAGGCTGACCATCTCCCTCCTCCATGCCATCTTTTGGTCCTCTCTCTCCTCTCCACACCCTAGGAGATTTGGGCTCTAGTTTGGTGGGATCCATGGAAGAGAAAGGTGATGAAGAAGGAAGAAGGCAGCACTCCTACAAGAGACGATTTTAGATCTTCAAAAGAAGCTTTGAAGATCCTCCAAATCATATCTAGATTTGATATTTGAAGATGTGATAAAGAAGGAGAAGATCTTCAGATCAAGTCTGAGTGGATATCAGTAGAGGTCAGGCACTTGCATGGCTAGATCCAGAACCTCAGGCAATCAGCAAGATCATCAAAAGGCAATCTAATTACCCAACATCAAGATATAAATTAAATTAAATTAAATTAAATTTATTTTTATTTATTAGATATATAAAATTAGATCTGAGATGTCTCAGATCTAATCTATATTCAAAAAAGGAATTTTTGAAATATCTCTCTTGATCCAATCAGATCTGGACGAACCTGATCTGAAAAATCATGATTTCTCCTTCAACATGAGCATGCTATCAATCACTCATACAAGAGCTGTTAATTTAAACCAGCCAAAATTCGCCTGTTTTCTAATGAAAATGATATTTTTTTAACTACGGTTTTATCCATTGTCATACATCATTTTGATAAGTATAATAAATTCATCCAATAAAAGTATTAATTTATCAATTAATTTATATTAATTTTTAAGAATTAATAATCAATTTATATATAATTTTTGAAAAATTCATATTTTTATTAATTAAAAAATTAATTAAAAAATAATAAAAATTAATAAAAATTAAAAAATAAAATTTTATTATCAATAGAAAGAGCTCATTTTTCTTGATCACAACGAAATAAATTTCAAGTAAAACGGAGCTAAAATGAAAAAGATATGAATTTTTAAAAATATAAAATAAATAAAAATTAAATAAAAAAGAAAACGGCTCAGCCGGCTCCGCAAGCCGAGCCACCAAGCCAAGCCGAGCCATCAAGCCGACTCAGCCGTTGAAGCCATCAGCCGGTCCACGATCCAGGCGTGGACCGCCAGCTCAGCAAATTCCGGCGAATCAGAGATTGCCACGTGGTGGACCTAGACCCCTTAAGGGTCTACAGAAATTTATCGCGGCTCACAAGGGTAATTCAGTCTTTTCGTCCGACAACAGCGGCGCTGATTGGTTGCGGTGTGCGGTGCGGCCGGTCCACGCGGTCCATGGGAACAGTTATTGCGCGATCGGACGGATGTGGTTGTTTGCGGTCAGGATCGGACGGCTGTGGTTGCTTCCGAATTTTATTCAGATACAAACATCACGCGGATCACCATCGGACGGCAGCGCTCGATCCAGGCGATGATCCGACGGTCCAGAACTGCCCGGCGGCGATCAAGACTCCCGAAGCGCGATTTGCGGCCAGATTTCCTCGATCAAGCGCGATCCAACGGCCAGAATTTAATCCGACCCGATCTGAGCTTATCTGCATCCGATTTTGATGATTTTTGGACCGTTGGATTCCTATTGAACGGCTGGATTTTATCAGATTTATCAGAGTCGTATCTGAGCTATTTTGATTCAAATTTTATCCGAATTTATTTTGTATTTTGATGATTACAAAGGCTATTAGTCCCATATTGCCTTTAGAAAAAATATCCAGCCCTCCTAGCTCTATAAAAAGGACCCCAGGCCATCAGAAATCAATATCTCCGATCAAGGTGAAGCTTTGGTACAGGGCGAAGCCAGGCTATGGGTTAAAGGCTGCTTCGAAGCAACGGGTGCCGAGAAGAAGAGCCGAGCTTCTACACCATCTTTCTGCCAATGCCGATCCAAGATCAGAGATCAGGCTATTTTATTTTTTTTAAATTTTATGTTAAATTTAAATTCTTGCAAAATTTTACTTTAAATTATTGCTTTTATTTTAGTAGATTTTTCTATAAATAAATTATAAATAAAATTTTCTTAAAACTTTCTTAAAAATACTTGCTAATTTTTTTTATTTTTATTTTGATCAGAAAAAAAGAAAAGAACAAAAAGAATCAGAAGTTTTGCCTGGTGAGATCAATCCTAACCCTAGTTCCTCTTTTCTTTTTATTTATTTATTTATTTATTTTATTTTTAAATTAATTTAAAAAAATATTCATTTAAACCTAATTAAAAGCCTCATGATAAGATTAGAAATCCCTAACTGCTTTAGAGCATGCATCATATTAGTTTTATTTTTATTTTTATTTTTATTTTTATTTTTTTGGTGATTGCTGGAGGCAAGGTAAGCCTTTCAGAATTCAATTAGTTGCATGCATCTAGTTTAAATTGCATAGAAACCCTTTGATTGAATTTTTTTTTTTTTTGTGCATATTCATATTAAATCAAATTAAGGGCACAACCCAATTAAACAAGATAAGGTGGGGATTTGATCACCCTTCCTTAGCCCACAAACAACCAACCAACATCCTGCATTGACCTAAGCCTTTAATTTTAAAATCAATTAGACATCAACCCTAGGAACTCGAGCTCAATAGGACAAGGAATCCTAAGAGTTGAACCGGGTTAGGATAAGTCAATTTGACTGGTGTCTAGGAAAGTGGTTCAGGGACGATTGGGCCCGAAGGAAGGTGGTTTCTAATTGGTTCCGTTCGCTTACCTGGCCAAGCACAATTGGTGTCTAAGGCAAGCAACGGGGGGACTCCCACCGACCTTACACTTACCTGGCTAGTTGATTGGCTAATCCTACACTTGGAGGGCTTGAAGGTGACCTTGGCAGTTAGGAGCTGTCTAGATCTAGGATAACCCTTAGTCAGGATTGATTGACCAACTTGATTGCTAACCAACATCAAATCCTAATTAAACCTAATTCTTCTCTTTCTTCTTCTTAGTTCTAGGACTCCTTAGGACCTCTTCTTTAGAACTCTTCTTTCTTTCTTCTTCTTACTCCTCTAAAAATAAAATAAAATAAAATAAAATAAAAATAAATTAAACTAACTAAAAAATATTAAAAATAATAATTAAATTAAATTAAATTAAAATTAATAAATAATTAAAAAAAATTAATTTTTAATATAATAAAATAATAATAATAATAATAAAAAAAAATATTCTAAAAATTTTTAAACCATACATTAGGGTTACACTAATACATGCATGGTAGGAAATCGCTTTTTCTGATTTAGTTGAACTTAATTGAATGGTTGATTCACATTAAACATAATAATCAAATGGCTAATATGAAATCTAATAGTCCAAAAATTAGATAAAGTTGACCTTCTTGATCAGAAAATAGATCAACTCCTAACCCTAGGTCAACAATCTCCTCACAATTCACATCATCTTCTAATTATCAGGAGAATTATTCAATCTGTGCTAGTCCAACCCATCATGTAAGTGAATATCCTATGACTGCACAGTTTCCATATTTTATCCAAGAACAAGTTCAAGCTACTCAAGGATACTCCAAATTGATTAATGATCCCATTTTCAAATTCATATAATTCAGATTGGAGTAACTTTAATTTTTCTTGGACATCCCAACAGACTCAGGCTCAGACCCAAATTTCACTTGAGCAAAATTATCAAAATTATGCCTATAATAATGGTCAGCCTAGTCAGTTTAACCAGCCATCATATTATAATCAGCCTTCATACCCACCTCCTCAACAGACCAATCTAGCTGATGATAGATTTAACCAACTTCAACAATTAATTCTAACTCAACAGCAATCTATCGCCAGACTAGAAGCTCAAATAGGATAATTAGTTGAGTCTAACATGAGGAGAGAACTAGATCAACTACCGAACCTACCAATTTCAAATAACCCACCTAATGACCACCAACCACCTGGATTAAATTATCAATCTAATGTTTCATCTAAGAATCTCCCAATTTGAGAATACCAAAGTAATTCCTGAACTTAAAAGCTATAGGATTCTTATGGACCCATACCAAGACCAGGTGAGAGAGGCTAGTACTGATGCTAGCCAAAATAAAAATTTAGAGGAACTGGTTAGTACTGAGACTAACCACATAGAAGAACCCAAGCCAGGAATTAGTACTGATGCTAGTTCCAGTTTAAATGAGATAGAAATAAGGGAAAAGAGAATAGATGATTTACCCGAGACTTATAAACCTAATGTCCTATTCCCTTCAACCCTAGAAGCTGGTTCTTCTTATAAAAATCAAAAGGCATGTAATGAAATGTCAATGGAGTTGTTTAAGCAGGATCACATTAATTTACCTCCAGAATTAAAACCGCCTTTAGTCACCATTCCAGCACCCATTGAATCAAACTTAACTCCTAAAACTCCATTCATGAGCATTTTAGAAAAACAAATAGGAGAAATTCTTAATAAACATGGGTCTGAGAATGGAATCATAAATTATATCCCTAAAATTAACAAAGAATTATATCAATAATGGGATTAAAAATCATCATCAACTTTCTGAGATTGGCAATCCAAAACCATTGGAATTTGTCAATCCAATATTCGACACAGGATAGTGAGCTACATTGTGTCTGGCTGAAGACGGTAAACTTAGCGCTTGTTGGGAGGCAACCCAATATTTAGTTTTTATCTAATTTATCTTTTTAGTTTATTTTTTTTAGGATAATTTGAATAAGTTGGAGGGAGAGCTCAAATTTTCAAAGGCATGTGCTGGACTAAAAATATACTGAGTTAGGTGTATTCTTCCATGTTCTTTATTACATCCTTTATTTTTTCTTCTCCATTGAGGACAATGTCGATTAAGTTGGGGGGAGAGAAAAATAAAAATTTTAAAATTTTAAGTCCTCGAAAAAGTTAGTATTTAGTATTTAGATACTTGATTATGCTTAAGAATCGAATAAAACTAAGCATTTTTAAAAGAAAATTGATACACAGATCAGAGAATCTGTGATGAGATATTGAGGAATCAAGTATTAAGAAAATTCAATAAAGAGTTAAGTCCAGAACATAAAAATTTTTTTCTTGGAGCATTTCTAATTATTTCTACTAGCATCAAAGAAAAGTCTACTTTTTATAGGCTTGTGTAGGGTAACTATACGTTTCTTCATATAAAAATTTATTTTAATAAAATAGTTTCCAAGTACTTCTCACTGAGTAACCGGGCCTCTTTGCCTAAGCAAGCATTGAGTTTCGCGTCAAAAGGTGGGAAGGGCAAAGAAGCTCGTTGTAAAGCTAGTCTTAACTCGTAGCCTATTTGATTCGAGCTAGTAAGCCCGAGGGGTATTCTATACCTAGTGCCCTAAAGCCAACTGGTTTGGGAGTCATTGGCCCAAGACTCGCTACATGGATCAAATAGAAAGCTTAAGGAGTTAAGACACTCAATAGTGGTACAACGTTAAAAAAAAAAAAAAAAAAAAAAAAAAAAAAACATTGGTTTCCCACCGAGTAACCGGGTCCCGTTGCCTAAGTAAGCAATGATATTCGCATCAAAAAGTGGGCAATGTGAAAATAAAAATTAATAAATGAAGGATGGAAGTAGCAATACACCTGCCTATATGAAAGTTTAGACAAATCAGAGATAAAAGTGGAATAATTTAGAAAAAGTTCTGAAAAATTTAATGTTCTTTACTTAATTTTTCTATTGATAAGTATTAATACCCCAATGATATATCTCATTTAAGCTCTACTGAATATCAATGGCCATTTTGAAAATTGCTTAGGTAAAATTCGAAACTCTAAAGTTAAAAGGTATTTAAAACTAAATTCTTTCTTTACTCGAGGACGAGCAAAGCTTAAGTTGGGGGGTGTGATAAGCATCATAAATTCACCAATAAAAGTATTAATTTATCAATTAATTAATTTATTTAATTTTTAAGAATTAATAATCAATTTATATATAATTTTTGAAAAATTCATATTTTTATTAATTAAAAAATTAATTAAAAAATAATAAAAATTAATAAAAATTAAAAAATAAAATTTTATTATCAATAGAAAGAGCTCATTTTTTTGATCACAACGAAATAAATTTCAAGTAAAACGGAGCTAAAATGAAAAAGATATGAATTTTTAAAAATATAAAATAAATAAAAATTAAATAAAAAAGAAAATGGCTCAGCCGGCTCCGCAAGCCGAGCCACCAAGCCAAGCCGAGCCATCAAGCCGACTCAGCCGTTGAAGCCATCAGCCGGTCCACGATCCAGGCGTGGACCGCCAGCTCAGCAAATTCCGGCGAATCAGAGATTGCCACGTGGTGGACCTAGACCCCTTAAGGGTCTACAGAAATTTATCGCGGCTCACAAGGGTAATTCAGTCTTTTCGTCCGACAACAGCGGCGCTGATTGGTTGCGGTGTGCGGTGCGGCCGGTCCACGCGGTCCATGGGAACAGTTATTGCGCGATCGGACGGATGTGGTTGTTTGCGGTCAGGATCGGACGGCTGTGGTTGCTTCCGAATTTTATTCAGATACAAACATCACGCGGATCACCATCGGACGGCAGCGCTCGATCCAGGCGATGATCCGACGGTCCAGAACGCTGCCGGCGGTGATCAAGACTCCCGAAGCGCGATTTGCGGCCAGATTTCCTCGATCAAGCGCGATCCAACGGCCAGAATTTAATCCGACCCGATCTGAGCTTATCTGCATCCGATTTTGATGATTTTTGGACCGTTGGATTCCTGTTGAACGGCTGGATTTTATCAGATTTATCAGAGTCATATCAGAGCTATTTTGATTCAAATTTTATCCAAATTTCTTTGTATTTTTATGATTACAAAGGCTATTAGTCCCATATTGCCTTTAGAAAAAATATCCAGCCCTCCTAGCTCTATAAAAAGGACCCCAGGCCATCAGAAATCAATATCTCCGATCAAGGTGAAGCTTTGGTACAGGGCGAAGCCAGGCTATGGGTTAAAGGCTGCTTCGAAGCAACGGGTGCCGAGAAGAAGAGCCGAGCTTCTACACCATCTTTCTGCCAATGCCGATCCAAGATCAGAGATCAGGCTATTTTATTTTATTTTTTTTTTTAAATTTTATGTATTTAAATTCTAAAATTTTAATTAATAAAAATTTTATTTTTGCATTTTAATTTCTTGCTTTTTATTTTTATTGTAATTTAATTTCTGCACTTTAAATTATTGCTTTGCAAGTAGATGCTAAGATCTAACTAGTAGATCTTAGTACCAAGTTTAAATTCCTGCATCTTTTAATTTTTGCTTTTTATTTTCCGACTTCACTTTTGATCCCAAAACTCTTCTTTTTTTCTTTTTCTTTTATAAAATCAAAGATTTCAAATCTAAAAACACTACCTTCCCTGTGGATTCGACCCGACTCACTACTATCTACGCATTTTCAATGATTTTAAGAAGTCGGATTAAACTGATAAACACGGTGTCTTAACGACAACATCGCGTTCCTATCAAGATTTCAAGGTGGATTCGACCCGACTCACTACTATCTACGCATTTTCAATAATTTTAAGAAGTCGGATTAAACTGATAAACACGGTGTCTTAACGACAGCATCGCGTTCCTATCAAGTTTTTGGCGCCGTTGCCGGGGAAGGAATAGATGCTATTTTTTTCTTTGATTTCTTTGATTTTTTTTTGTAAATTAATTATAAATTTTTTTAATATTGCTTACTAATTTTTTTTATTTATTTTGTAGAAAAAAAAAAGAAAACGAAGAAAGCAATCAGAAGTTTTGCCTGGTGAGATCAATCCTAACCCTAGTCCTCTTTTCTTTTTATTTATTTATTTATTTATTTTATTTTTAAATTAATTTAAAAAAATATTCATTTAAACCTAATTAAAAGCCTCATGATAAGATTAGAAATCCCTAACTGTTTAGAGCATGCATCATATTAGTTTTATTTTTATTTTTTTTTATTTTTATTTTTTTTGGTGATTGCTGGAGGCAAGGTAAGCCTTTCAGAATTCAATTAGTTGCATGCATCTAGTTTAAATTGCATAGAAACCCTTTGATTGAATTTTTTTTTTTTTGCATATTCATATTAAATCAAATTAAGGGCACAACCCAATTAAACAAGATAAGGTGGGGATTTGATCACCCTTCCTTAGCCCACAAACAACCAACCAGCATCCTGCATTGACCTAAGCCTTTAATTTTAAAATCAATTAGACATCAACCCTAGGAACTCGAGCTCAATAGGACAAGGAATCCTAAGAGTTGAACCGGGTTAGGATAAGTCAATTTGACTGGTGTCTAGGAAAGTGGTTCAGGGACGATTGGGCCCGAAGGAAGGTGGTTTCTAATTGGTTCCGTTCGCTTACCTGGCCAAGCACAATTGGTGTCTAAGGCAAGCAACGGGGGGACTCCCACCGAACCTTACACTTACCTGGCTAGTTGATTGGCTAATCCTACACTTGGAGGGCTTGAAGGTGACCTTGGCAGTTAGGAGCTGTCTAGATCTAGGATAACCCTTAGTCAGGATTGATTGACCAACTTGATTGCTAACCAACATCAAATCCTAATTAAACCTTAATTCTTCTCTTTCTTCTTAGTTCTAGGACTCCTTAGGACCTCTTCTTTAGAACTCTTCTTTCTTACTCCTCTAAAAATAAAATAAAAATAAAATAAAATAAAAATTAAACTAACTAAAAATTAATAATTAAATTAAATTAAATTAAATTAAAATTAATAAATAAAAATAATTAAAAAAATTAATTTTTAATATAATAAAATAATAATAATAATAATAAATAAAAAAAATTCTAAAAATTTTTAAACCATACATTAGGGTTACACTAATACATGCATGGTAGGAAATCGCTTTTTCTGATTTAGTAAGATTCATTAGAGAAGCTATTACATCGATCTACTTACACTTGAGGAGAGCCATTATGAATAATACATTGGGTGTACTAAATTTTATGATTTTTGGAGGTGTATAGACTAAGTTATGATAGAATTTGATTTAGATCAAACTATTAAGGGAAGAGTCCTAGGCGTAGTGGACTCTTCCCTATCTACTCATGCCACCACCTTCCAAATTGATTTTTGGTGTCAAAATCAGATGTGATCTATGGATTTTCATGGAGATCATGTTTTGGGGTCCCAATGATCAAAAAATGAGGAATTTGATCAAATAGAGACTCTAATTTGGTGCTATGCTTTTGTATAAGAACCCTTGCACCAAGGCTCGCTATGTAGAAATATTTTTCCTACCCAAAGGCTGCCATTCTAGATATCCCATACCCCTCTATCCTTTCTCTCCCTCTCTTCTTCATGCCTAAAAGGTTAGGCACAAATCTGAGAAGAAGATCCAATCGAATTTATGAAGATTTCAGCATCTACGCAATGATGTTTATGAGACAGACACGCTGCCTTCAGAAATTTTTTGAAGAACTTCCAAATTAGATTCAGATGTAATCTTTGAAGAAAAAATTTATGAGGAGAATACATCCAGATCCTTTTTGAGTGGATACTGATAATCAGATTATCAAACAAGATATGAAATTAAATTAAATTAAAATTTTATTTTAATTTATAATATTAGATTACTATGATCAAATCTCAAAATTCTTAGATCTGATCATATTATTTAGAAATTTTAAAAAAGATTAATCTCAGATCTGATCAGATCTGCACGATCCTACGATGAAAAATATGATTTTTTCTTCAACTGGTATCAGAGCTGTATTAGCAGTTCTTTAGATCTATCTTAGATTTGATTTTATTTTTATTTATAATCTGATATTAAAAAATTTTGGATGTCACAATAGATGTGATTAGATCTAAAATTAAAAAACTAAAAATCAAATAATATAGATCTAATATGTATAAGATGCATGACTAGACTAGATATAGAATAGTTTTATGTGTAGTCTAGTTTGATCATGTATTTATTTTGATTAAATTTAATTTTAGATTAATTTAATTTTTATTTTTCTAAGATTATAATTATTGTAATCAGAACTAAAAATAAAAAATAAAATTTTTAATTTTTAATTTATTCATATGAGATATGAAAGATGCATGCTTAGACTAGTCATAGAATAGCTCTATAAGATATCTAGAATAGTTTTATTTTTGATATGATAAATTTAAAATATTATTTTTTAGAAGTAATATGTTATATTTCAGATATGAAAGTATGCATATTGATGATACATGAGATATATGCAAGATATGTATTAGTAAGATCTTTTTATATGTAATATATGATCTAACTAGTTTTATAATAAAAAATTATATTTTTGATTAAGGAGTTCTCCATGGTCATCCAATCATAAGAACAAAGTAGGATTTTATGGCTCTCTCCTTCTATTTAATGGGATATTCTTATAGCGTGTAGGGGTGCTACGTGTTCGTCCTTAATCAAAAATCAAAATTTATTTTTTTGTAAAATCCTAGATCTTAAAATCCTAAAATTTTTATTACATGTTTTGTTCATAAACTCAAAACTTAATTAAGAATTAATATTATGAAATTAATTAGATCTAAAAATTATGAATTTTTAGATCTAAGATATATTCATAATATTGGGTTCAAGCTTGGGTAGCTCAATTAAGTCTAACAGCTAATCAAATCGAATCAAGAGTTGGTTAGATGGGATCAAAGAAAGCTTAGATTTGATCAGTCTAATCGGATTAAGTCTGAGTGAAGATCGAATCACATTGAGGTGTGACTCGATTAAGTCAAGACATAATTTGGCTCCATGATTCGAGCCTGGATTGTAGGCTAACCCAATGGGTTCTGATTCAATAATTTAGTATCTAAGATAAGTTTGGTAGATATGATCGACTAGTTTTTAATTGGAAGCTACTCAATCTGAATGCATTCTTATCGAGTTAATGGCATATCCCTTCCACCAATCTCACTTACTTGGCCATTTATGTCGATCTAGTTCTAATTTAAGGTGGCTAACAATTCCAACCAACCCATGCCACTAGGTTAGAAATAATTATTATGACTAAGTCAAATTAAGTTTAAAGAGATCTAAAGTAAATCTTCTTACAAAAAATTAAGTCTAAGGTCTTCCACCATTGTAGATGTGCGGATCCTTCCTGTGGTTGATTGTTCTTGGCTAGATATAGTGGTTCAGTTGCACGGAGAAGACGTAACCATGTCTATTAGGCATTGGATGCTATGTGTTGGAGGATGGGGTTGGTCAATATTTCAAATTCGGTGAGGAATCCAATTGGGAATCCAATCTATGCAAATGATGGGTCTAACTTAACTAAGGAGTGGAACAATATTCCAGATACGATAAGATTCATGAATTAAAGATCAGGTTAGGATGCACCATGGTTAGAGAATCATTGGACAAGAGTTGTCCACTCATCGGTTGACCCATTACCAATAACTGTTAGGTGAGATGGTGAGTCAGTTGGTGGGACTGCACCATCTACTAGAAATCAATAATCATGAAGATTTTTGCATCTCTACCAAGAAAGTGTAGGGATCCGAGTAAATAGTGGGAGCCTAGTTTATTTAAAAATAAAATTTCTAAATAAATTAGTTAAGTCTAATTATAAAATCTAACTTTAAACTTTGACTCACTATAGAAAAATATCTGCGTCCAACCTACTAGCCCGTATCCTGGACACCTATAGATTTATCGGATCTAAGTACAAGGATTGGCTTCGAAACTTCAAAATTATTTTAGGTTCTGAGAAGTTGACTCATATATTGAAAAAGAATCCTCCCACGTTACCTGCCCGTTCATCCACTGATCAAAGAGCATCTCTCAAGAAGTGGATGGATGAAGATAACAAAGCTAGGTATTACATATTGGGCTTGATGTCTGATGAGCTCCAACGCCAATATGAAGATATTAAGACTAGCCGTCAAATGTTGGCTCACCTACAAGAGTTGTTTGGTGAACAGAGTCACGCAGCCAAATATTAAGTCACTAAAAGACTATTTAAGGCTCAAATGTGTGATGGACAATCAGTCCAAGATCATTGTCTGATGATGATCAAGAACTTAGAAGAGCTTGAGAAGCTCAGGATCAAGTTAGATCAGGATCTGCAGACTAACATAATTCTATAGTCCTTACTGATGCGTATAGGTAGTTCATCTTGAACTACCATATGCATAAACTTTAGAATACTTTGGCTTAGCTCATGAAT
>QRFJ01001458.1:518267-547381 GCA_006176705.1 Cocos nucifera
TAGGCTAACCCAATGGGTTCTGATTCAATAATTTAGTATCTAAGATAAGTTTGGTAGATATGATCGACTAGTTTTTAATTGGAAGCTACTCAATCTGAATGCATTCTTATCGAGTTAATGGCATATCCCTTCCACCAATCTCACTTACTTGGCCATTTATGTCGATCTAGTTCTAATTTAAGGTGGCTAACAATTCCAACCAACCCATGCCACTAGGTTAGAAATAATTATTATGACTAAGTCAAATTAAGTTTAAAGAGATCTAAAGTAAATCTTCTTACAAAAAATTAAGTCTAAGGTCTTCCACCATTGTAGATGTGCGGATCCTTCCTGTGGTTGATTGTTCTTGGCTAGATATAGTGGTTCAGTTGCACGGAGAAGACGTAACCATGTCTATTAGGCATTGGATGCTATGTGTTGGAGGATGGGTTGGTCAATATTTCAAATTCGGTGAGGAATCCAATTGGGAATCCAATCTATGCAAATGATGGGTCTAACTTAACTAAGGAGTGGAACAATATTCCAGATACGATAAGATTCATGAATTAAAGATCAGGTTAGGATGCACCATGGTTAGAGAATCATTGGACAAGAGTTGTCCACTCATCGGTTGACCCATTACCAATAACTGTTAGGTGAGATGGTGAGTCAGTTGGTGGGACTGCACCATCTACTAGAAATCAATAATCATGAAGATTTTTGCATCTCTACCAAGAAAGTGTAGGGATCCGAGTAAATAGTGGGAGCCTAGTTTATTTAAAAATAAAATTTCTAAATAAATTAGTTAAGTCTAATTATAAAATCTAACTTTAAACTTTGACTCACTATAGAAAAATATCTGCGTCCAACCTACTAGCCCGTATCCTGGACACCTATAGATTTATCGGATCTAAGTACAAGGATTGGCTTCGAAACTTCAAAATTATTTTAGGTTCTGAGAAGTTGACTCATATATTGAAAAAGAATCCTCCCACGTTACCTGCCCGTTCATCCACTGATCAAAGAGCATCTCTCAAGAAGTGGATGGATGAAGATAACAAAGCTAGGTATTACATATTGGGCTTGATGTCTGATGAGCTCCAACGCCAATATGAAGATATTAAGACTAGCCGTCAAATGTTGGCTCACCTACAAGAGTTGTTTGGTGAACAGAGTCACGCAGCCAAATATTAAGTCACTAAAAGACTATTTAAGGCTCAAATGTGTGATGGACAATCAGTCCAAGATCATTGTCTGATGATGATCAAGAACTTAGAAGAGCTTGAGAAGCTCAGGATCAAGTTAGATCAGGATCTGCAGACTAACATAATTCTATAGTCCTTACTGATGCGTATAGGTAGTTCATCTTGAACTACCATATGCATAAACTTTAGAATACTTTGGCTTAGCTCATGAATATGCTGGTTATTGCTGAGCTATCTATAAAAGGTTCTAAAGGCTCAGTACTTGCTATGGAGCGAACTTCTTCCAAGAGAAAGTCTTTTGGAAAGAAGAAGAAGTTTGTGAAGAAGCAGAAGATGGATGTTGAGATGAAGAAGAAGGCAGAGCCAAAAAAGAAGGCCGCTGACAAAGAAAAATATTTTCATTGCAATATTAACGACCATTGGAAGTGAAACTATCCTCTTTACCTGGCCAACCTGAAGAACAAGAAAGAGGCAGGTCCTTCTGGAGGTATGCTCATTATAGAATCTAATCTTACGATTTCTTCTATATCTAGTTGGATGCTTGACTCTGGTTCTAGTGCTCACTTATGCACTTCTATGTAGGATCTTGAGGATAGTTGAGGTTGAGGGATGGTTAGATGATCCTATGCATCGAGAACGGAGCAAGAGTTGCTGCTATGGTCGTGGAAACCTATCCTCTATGATTACCATCAGGATTAGACTTAGTACTTGCAGACTATTTTTATGTGCCTACAACAAGTAGGAATTTAATTTTTATTTCATGTTTAGCATAGGAAGGTTAAGTAATTAGTTTTCTTAAGGACCATTATAATTTCTTTATGAAAGAAATAAAATTGCAAGTGGTTTCCTTATAAATGATCTCTATTAGTTACATATTGATGTTTCTATTTTTAATATTGATTAAAATGTGAATGCCATAGGATCAAAGCAACCTAGGGATAGTCTAAACAATAGGTATCTTTGGCACCTTAGGCTAGGTCATATAGCTGAAGACAAGGTTAACAAATTGAAGAAATTCGAGCTATTGAATCCATTGACTTTCGAGTTATATCCATTTTGTGAATCATGCCTTCATGGCAAAATGACCAAGCTTCCTTTTATTGGACATGGGGAAAGGGCCACAGACCTGCTTGCCCTAGTACATACTGATGTATGCGGCCCATTTGATGTGCCAGCTAGGGATAATTACATCTACTTCATCACATTTATCAACGATTTATTTCGGTATGAGTATGTGTATTTGATGCGACACAACTCTAAAGCTTTTGAAAAATTCAAGGAATTCAAACTTGAAGTAGAAAAACAAATAGAAAAATCCATTAAAATTCTTCGATCAGATTGAGAAGGTGAATACCTTAGTCGAAAATTCCTAGACCATCTTAAGGATAATGGCATAGTCTCTTATTGGACTCCACCTGCAATGCCTTAACTTAATGAGATTTCAGAATGAAGAAATTGAATCCTATTAGATATGGTTCTATCCATGATGAGCTTCACAGACCTCCCTAAGTTTCTTTGGGAACGTAGTCTATTGACCACTATATATCTACTGAATAGGATTCTATCTAAAACTGTTCCTACCACACCGTATGAGATATGGCATGGCAATTTAGATAAGATCAGCTTTTAACTAGCATGTCATCTATATAGACCTCCATATTTCGGTCGATCTGCTCCTTGAAGATCTTATTCACTAGGTGCTGATAAGTCGCACCTGCATTTTTAAGCCCAAAGTGTAAGTGCATCAACTGGCATCACCTCTCCCTGATACCAATTGATGTTCTATGATATCGCTCGAATGCCAATCATCCTTGACATCACAAGCTCCGATACCATATTACGAAAGCCCTTGATCTTTAGCATAGACCTATAGAAAAATGTGACATTCTCTATGGGTAGCAAACCACTGATCCTCCATCTAGATCTGTGATGGGGCACCTCCCTCCTTGGGCTTGAGGGAGATGTCCCCTTTCTCTGCGCTTCTTCAGGAACCCTAGGATGGTAACTCTAGAGAGAAGAGAAGAAGAGAGTTGAGGGAGAAAAGGTTTGTATTCCATAGCATTCACGGCATTATGAAACCTTAATACAACCTATGTATTTATACATAGCCATTAGGCCCGACCAAAAACTCTTCGACTAACCCAATATATGAAAGCACTCGCGGAGCCCAAGTCTAACATGCTCTCATCTCCTGGATCTAATCTCAACCTATACATGAATTAGCCCTCTTAAGATCTCTCAAATCAGGCCTTAAGACCCCTAGGATCAACCCAGACCCTAGTCCAAAATAGACCCTCGCGTAACTCTACTCGCACACTAAGCTGGCTCAATCTCAGCATTGAGTCGGCTAAGTTCCACTAGGTCAGCTCAATCTGAAATAGAGTCAGCCCAGTTCTGTACCATGCCAGTAGTTCCGAACACAAGGCTCTCTATTTTGTCTGTGCACTGAGACTTAGCCAACCTAATTTTGAACTGAGCCGGCTAACCTATAGAAAATTTTTTTTCTGCAATCTTGATTCCTCGGCTTGGGTTCCTTGCTTCACCTTGAATCCTAGGTCTTCAAAGCACCAACCAAGCCACTGGAATCCCTGGAGCCAACCCCCTGACTCCTCCCATGGACTTCCAAGGCTTGGGAGCACCATAAATCCTCACAATCTCCATCTTGGTGCTCCCAAGCCTTAGCAAACCCCTCGACAATGCCCTCCTGCACGATCATACTATCCCTACGCACTCGACAGCACCTATGCAAACATCACCTCCGCCAATCTTTTTTAGCTATTGTGCACCCTTGAGGCCCTTGGGATGACCGTCTCCACTGCTGAAGACCTTGGCTTGCACCTCTGCACCACCCTAAAATTGTAGGATCCCTTCTGCTTAGTAGCTACATCACTTTTTTTGGACTTTCTTGGAGAACCTACAACATTTCTATACTAGTACTCGCTATAAACCCTGTCATGGTCTCCTCAGAACTATGCCTGTTCTCCTGCACATGCTGCTCCACCTAGAACTATGCATCACCGATGCTGGTGCTAGAATATCGATCCTCCTACACCCTGCAACTCTAAACTCATGTTAATTTTTTCTCCAATTGTGAAGCCACCTCTCCGAAGCTCCACCTATATCCAAAGTCTACCAGATACCATAGAAGCCAACTCTATCATCGAGTCCCTCGAGGCCAACCACTCAACACTACACTACTATGCCTGCCGCTGCACCTCGAACACCATCACTGCCCCTTCGATCCCTCCGCACTCAATGGACCCCTTCGAAGATGTCTCGGATACCTACATAACTTGCGGGCACCTCCAAAATTCAAGAGCTCATCTAACTCTTCTAAATCCAGTGACTGAACCATAGAAAATTCCACCCTAGTCCTTCTCTTCTGCCCCTACATCAGCCATTACTTCAATTGCACTCGGAGAACCATCCTCTACCTGAACCATTACTCTCCTTGGTGCTCCTGTAGAATAAACCTGATCCATGATACACCCGATTGCCTAAGACCTCCTGGCATTTTTTAAGACCCCCTAGCTCTCCCTGAGACCTGCACCCGATCTTCCTGAGATACCACTGACACTCTCTACTGAAATACACTCCTCGACTGCTGCACCACTGAGCCTCTCTCAGCCCCTATGCCTCTAGGATAGCACCCTACAGCACTCCAGTGCTCCCTAACTCATTTCTATGCTGCTCTACAGCCATCCAGCCCTGACTTACTGGACCTTCATGAATCATCCATCTCCCTCACTCCTAAGGCTCCACAAATCCATGCTCTGGTTGAACCGCTAAATACATCTTCAACTATTTTTCTGCCCTTCAGACCCTAAATGACGTATAGTTGCTTCTTCAGCCTTCCTTCGACCATTACCCATTGGGAAACCTCTCTTGAATAGCCCCACACTGCCCATCTTCCTAGAGAACCCTGATGCTCTCTATTGAGATACCTTCCTCGACTGCTGCATCGTCGAGCCTCTCTCAACCCTGCATCTTAAGGAAAGCGCTACTGCAACACTCCAACACTCCCTACCTGTCATATAACTGTCATACACCTCCATCTTTCCACCAAGATCGATCAGCAAATCATGCACCAAATCCTTCCATCCTGAGAAAATTCCTTCTCGTTAATCCTCTCAACCTCTACCTTCAACTCGCTGCTTCTGATTAGCCAAACCACAGCAATAACAAAGATAAATTTGAAACGTACCATGAAATCCTTGTACAGATTTCTAATTTCACCTTGTACGACTTATCCTTCCCTTTCATGCACCATCAGGCTCTGATACCAAATGTAAGCACACCAACTAGCATCACCTCTCCCTGATACCAATTGATGTTCCATGATATCACTCGAACGCCAAACTTCCTTGGCATCATAAGCCTCGATACCTTGTTGTGGAAGCCCTTGATCTTTAGCATGGACCTAAAGGAACCTATGATGTTCTCTATAGGTAGCAAACCATCAATACTCCACCTAGATCTGTGATGGGACACCTCCCTCCTTGGGCTTAAGGGAGATGCCCTCCTTCTCTAGGGCTTCTTCAAGAACCATAGGGTGGCAACTCTAGAGAGAAGAGAAGAAGGGAGTTGAGAAAGAAAAGGTCTGTATTCTATAGCATTCACAATATTATGAAATCCTAATACAACCTATGTATTTATACATAGCCATTAGGCCCGACCAAAAAATATTTTGGCTAACCCAATACATGAAAGCACTCATCAAGCCCAAGTCTCACATGCTCTCATCCCCTGAATCTAATCCCAACCCATATATAAACTAACCATCTTAAGACCTCTCAAACCAGGCCTTAAGACCCCTAAGATCAATCCAGACCCTAGTCCAAAATAGACCCTCGCATAACTCTATCCGCGCACTAAGCCGACTCAATCTCAGTACTGAGCCAGCTAAGTTTCACTGGGTCGGCTTAGTTTGGAACTAAGCCAGCCTAGTTTTGTACCATGCCAATAGTTTTGAATACGTAGCTCTCTATTTTACCATGCACTGAGACTTAGCCAACCCAATTTTGGACTGAGTCCACTAACCTACAAAAAATCTTCTTTCTGTAGTCTTGATTCTCTAACTTTAGTTTCTTGCTTGACCTTGAATTTCAGATCTCCGAAGTACCAACCAATCCCCTGAAATCTTCGAAGCCAACTCCCTGACTCCTCCCATGGCCTCCCAAGGCTTGGTAGCACCATAAATCCTTACACAAAGAGCATGATCCTATAACAATAAAGATCATGGTCAGTAATAAAAGCAGTCTTCTTCTCATCCTTTGGGGCCATCCAGATTTGATTATAACCGGAGAAAGCATCCATCGAGATAAGGAGTTCATGGCTTGAAGTTCCATCAACTAGTTGGTCAATCCTGGGCAAGTGGTAGTTATCTTTTGGGCAAAGCTATGTTCAAGTCTGCGAAGTCTATGCACATCCTCAACTTACCATTTGCCTTTTTAACAAGAACGACATTTACGATCCAATCAGAATGGAGCACTTCTTGAATGAATCCTGCCTTGAAGAGCTTGTCAACCTCATCATAATAGCCTTCTACCTCTCTGGTGCAAAATTGTATTTCTTTTGCTTCACTGGTTGATGCTTAAGGTCCACACCTAGAAGATGCTCCATTACTTCTGCATCAATCCCTAGCTTATCTGTAGGCACCCAGGTGAAAATATTAGCATTCCTTTGCATGCGGATGACAAGCTGCTTTCTAACTTCTTCTTTCAGATTCAAGTCAATCTTTACAATATGTTTCTTACTCCTATCATTGAAAGGGATCTCCTCCAGGTTGTTGATGGGTTCCCCCTTTCTTCAGATATATCATCATGGGCATCAAGTCCATTCACTAGACAAGGATCTGCTTGTCTTCCTCGCTATAGGGCAATATTATAGCAGTGCCAAGCTAGGCTTGATCTCCTCTGACCTTTCCAACTCCATACCTTATTAGGAACTTCATTTTTAGGTAGTAAGTTGAAACCATAGCCCAGAGTGAAGAAACCAGATCTAGGATTTCATGGGTAGATCTTGAAATATTTTTAGGATCAAGCAGCGAAGGACTTAAATAAATCAAATATTTAATTAAATAAATATATAAATACCTAGATGTTAGATCTATTATATGATGAAGGTGTGATATTAAATTAAAAATTGAAAACATAAAGAAGAAGGAAAGGTTGATCACATCAACCTAGATCTACACTACGTCTAATGCAGGTATGAAATCAATAGATCAAATCTATTACCTATGTATGTTAGATGTTCTAACTTGCTGATCAGGGCTTTAGGATGAAGTCACAAGCCACATATGCATCCAACCTCTAGGAGTCATCTACACGAACCTACGAACACTGATCTGAATTTCGATGCAGAAAATCAGCACAGCATGCTAGTACTATATTGATCCCTCTTCAATGGTCGATCCGATGCCCCCTTAATCAAAACTTGAAGGAAGATGAGAGTTTTTTTATCTGAGACTCTCTCAAAAAAAAAAAACTTAAAATAAGAAGGAGAGATGATGAATAAAATAGTCCTAGAAGAAGACCCCCTTCTTCTTCTCTTTTCTTTCACCTAGACATCTAGTTTGGTGCCTATGGAACCCCCATGCCCAAGGACCCTCTTCCTCTGATTTTTGCACACCCCAAACCTCTCATAAAGCTCTATATTTCATAAAAAAATTAGGTTAAAATTTAGCTAAAATTTATAGAAAAAGAAGAGTCCTTGTCTAGATCAAAAACTAGACAAGGTAGGACTAGATTTGGCAAGTGGTTGGGGCGTCCAACTCTTGGGTGCCCCTCCTCTCATTTTTTTGTGAATCTAGCAAGGGAGAATACATAAAATTCTCCTTTCTCACCATGAAAATAGTGGAGAAAAAATAGGAGAGGGAGCGGCACACAAGGGAGAGAAGTTTTGGTCAACAAGGATTCTATCTCACAGAATCATAAAGCAAAACTAACTCCCATTTTGACTTGGTCTTCCAATAAATTGTCTTATAAAAAAATGTGGAAGACAGGGGTGTGCATGAACATCAAGGAGAGGAGATCTCATGCACAAAATAAAGAAAAATGGGCATGGGGGGCATGGGCTAAGGTGGCACTATTTTGACTTGGTCAGATAAGGTCTTTTAACCAAAGAAAATCAAGAGTAAACCAGCTCAATTAAATAAGGCCCTAATCCATTTAAAAGCTTAATTAATTTAGATTAAATTAGATTTAATTATGATTTAATTTTCTAATGAAATTAAAGAATTGGATTGATCCGAGTTATAGTTAGACTAGGACTAGTTCTTCCTTGTACTTGGCTTATCCAATAAGTCAATTGGACTCGATCCAATCAAGCCCAAACTAAATCTAATTAAATCATACTTAATTAGACTTAATCTCAGTCCTCTAGTTTAATCAAATTAAGCTACTTAGCAATCTAATTGCTTATCGATCCTGCTGCAATACTTGCACTAGGTTAAATACCAATCGTATTGATTGTTTAACCCTAGAACGAATGTTAATCATGGATCAACCATCCGAATAGATCATGAGCTCTAATGTGTATGACCTCATAGGTCTGAACCTAAATCGGTAGCATAGAAATAGATTTATGTATCAATCAAAGTGATCATCTAGCAATGGTACCTAACGGTCGGATAGGTCGAATGTGTAGAACAACATCCTTAGAATCCACGCAGATATAGTTTCCATATAATTCATCCACTTGATAAAAATGCTCATAGGACACCTTAGAGTTCAACTATCAACTCTGATCAGGTTGTCCATATTGTATTTCAAAATATCAAATCCATCTGATGGATTATCCTGGCCAAGATTTTTCAATATTGAAATACAATGATACATTCTTCTCCAACTCTTAGAGTGGTCAATCCCATCTTGATCACACTTTGACTTCATAAGTATTTGGCTGTGCCTAGAAGCCTTCCATTACTGAGTTAGAAATTTAGTTAGTCTGGTACCGATGCACAGTGATTTGCTTGTAGGTCACTGAGATGATTTTAGGTCAAATGGATACTTATACCTATATCCCATCAGAGATATTCTCGATAGCAGAATACTCTGGAGTTAGTCACATTCATTGATGATGTACCTATACATCTCACCTATATGCCATACCAGTATCTCCACACACCTTGGTTAAGAGGACAACTAGCCTATATGGCATACAATGATCTATGCTCGATAGATGCTGTCGTCCTTATTAATAGCCTATCATTTGGTCGTGAACAAATTTGAAGACTAATCGATAAATTCTCTCTTTATTAAAGCTAAATAGTCCAAAAGATTTCATCATAATAATGAAGTTCTTTAAAAGATGAATACTTATGATGAAAAATACCAAAAATATATTTTATTTATTAATTAATCAATTACATATATAAAGTAGCTCAACCATGAATAGATTGATGATTGGCTATTGGACACATTTTTCAATAACTCCCACTTGTCCTAAAGCCACTCGATAGAGTATCTAATACCCATCTTCGACTTATGGTTGACGAACTTCTTTATTTCCAAGGCTTTAGTGAAGGGGATTGGCTAGGTTCTTCTTTCCGTCGATCTTCTGAAGGTCGATGTCACCTTAATCCATGATCTTTCGGATAGGTGAAAGCGGCATAGAATATGCTTTGTCTGCTAGTGTGCTTTCGATTCTTTCGCTTGAGCAATGGCACTAGTGTTGTCACAGTAGAGTAGGACCGGACCATCAAGGGAGGGTGCTACTCCAAGCTCGGTGATAAACTTTCATAGCCACACTGCTCCCTTTGCAGCATCTGATGCTGCTACGTACTCTACTTCATAAATAGAGTCTGTCACAGTATGCTGCTTGAAACTCTTCCAATAGATGGCTTCACCATTCAGAGTAAAGATATAACCCAGCACACTTCTACTATCATCATGGTCAGATTGAAAGCTAGAGTCTGTAAATCCCATAAGTTTTAGATCTGACTCATCATAAATCAACCATTGGTCCTTAGTATTTCTCAAATACTTAAGTATAGCTTTAACCACTTTTCAGTGATTTTCTCTAGGATCAGACTGGTATCCACTCACTACTCCTAGTGAGTATGCCACATCTGGTCTTGTACATGTCATGGCGTACATGATAGATCCCACTATCGAAGCATATGGGACTTTACTCATATGCTCTCTCTCTTCAGGAGTTATCGGACAATCCTTCTTAGAGAGAAAAATTTCATGACCTGAAGGGAGATAGCCTTTTTTATAATTCTCTATGCTAAACCTCTTCAGCATAGTATCTATATATGTGGACTGGGATAATCCAAGCATCCTTTTAGATCTATCCCTATAGATCTTCATCCCTAGGATGTAGGATGCTTCACCCAAGTCTTTCATGGAGAACTGTGATGACAACCAGACTTTTATTTCCTATAGTGTGGGTATGTCATTCTCGATTAAGAAAATATCATCCATGTATAAAACAAGAAATATCATTGCTGGACTATTTGCCCATTTGTAAATGCAGGATTCTTCTTTGTTCTTAATGAAGCCATATGTTTTGATCACTTTATCAAAATGCATGTTCCAATTCTGAGATGCTCGCTTCAGTCTATAAATGGATCTCTAAAGCCTGCGCACCTTGGACTCGTCTGTGGATGTGAACCCCTCAAGTTGTATCATATACACCTCTTCGATCAACTCTCCATTCAGAAAAGCTATCTTCAAGTTCATCTGCCAAATCTCATATTTCAGATGGACAATAATTACAAGCATAATCCAAATGAACTTGAGCATTGCCACAGCAGAGAATGTCTCATCATAGTCAATACCATAATATTGACGATATCCCTTGGCAACCAGACAGGCTTTATAGGTCTCCATCTTTCTGTCCGTGCCCCTCTTTCTTTTGATGATCTATTTACACCCAATGGATTTAACCCCTTCAGGTGGGTCAACCAATGTCCGCACATCATTGACCTTCATGGACTTTATTTCGAATTGCATGGCCTCAAGTTATTTCTCAGAATTGGGTCTTTGCATAGCATCCATATAGGTGATCGGATTCTCATCATTTTCATCAAGTTTGATGGAATCACCATCTTGAACCAAGAAATCATAGTATCTATCCTACTGATGCGGTACTCTACCGAAATGCCTTAATGGTGCAGGTACACTGGGCTCCAAATTTAATCTAATCGAATCCAATTTTGGTTCAGCTATAGGTGTTGGTTTTTTTATCGATTGGACTTTATTAAGTTCTACCTTAAAGGCAACAATTCCTTCACCAAGAAATTCTTTTTCCAAAAAGGTTTCCTTAAGGCTGACAAATACCTTTCGTTCATCAGCAAGGTAGAAATAGTATTCATCTCTTTTGGATATCCTATAAATGTGCACTTATCAGACCTAAGTCCACGTTTATTTGTAACTAACTGTTTGATATAAGTCGAGCACCCCTAAACCCTAAGGTGTGAAAGTGCTGGCTTATGCTCTGTCCATATCTCATATGGAGTCTTAAATACAGACTTACTTGGAATCCTATTTAACAGATAATAAGTCGATTTAAGTGCATATCCCCAGGAGGATATCGACAAGCTAGCAAAACCTATCATGGATCAGACCATGTCTAATGGAGTCTAATTCCTTCTTTTAGACACACCATTATGCTGTATTATTTTTGGAGGAGTCCATTGGGAGAGAATCTCATTCTCTCCTAGATATGTGAGAAACTCATCGAAAAGATATTCCCCTCCTTGGTTAGACCAAAGAGTTTTAATACTCATTCTAATTTATTTTTCTACTTCACTTTGGAATCGTTTGAACTTTTCAAAAGAATCCGACTTATGTTTCATCAGATAGACATATCCATATATGGATAGATCATTTGTGAGAGTAACGAAGTAGACATATCCATCTTTTGCACTTGTGCTCATTAGTCTACATACATCATTATGTACTAGACCTAAGAGCTCAGTGGCACTTTCACCTTTTTTAGTAAAAGATAACTTGGTCATTTAACCAAGAATACAGGATTCACAAGTTGAAAGTGATTCACAATCATTGACTTTAAGGATTTCCTCTTGAGTTAACCTATCTATCCCATTCTTATTTATGTGACCTAGCCTACAATGCCATAAGTAGATATCTGACACACTATCTAATCTAAGGTGCTTGCCGGTTGAATAGACTATGTTAATAGGTTGTGATAGCATATACACACCATTATTTAAATATCCATAGAAAATAGTAACACCATTCATAATGATATTACAAACTTATTTCTTTATTAAAATTTTATAATCATTTTTGGCCAGAAGGTCTATAGAAATGATATTTAAAAAGAAATTGGGGACAGAACTGATAATCACTAAAAATAATGGTATGGAACTCAAATACAAGTTTCAAAATTTTTAAAGATAGAACTGGAACTGATCTTCAATCTCGAACATTCAGAAACCTTTCACCTTACTTGAATCTTCTACTAACTTGCAACCTCTACAATGAATTGCAAATATGGTAAGAACAATCGATCTCAAATATTCAGTCAGTAATATCATAAATAAAGAAATTGTAAGAGGCTATCATATAAATATCTTCTCCAGCAATAGCTTGCTTCTTTCTCTACCAATTTCGATCTAGAGAGAAAATGTATTGAGGACAGTTTCTTTTTCAGTGTCCCTGCTTCTTGTAAAAGAAGCATTTAGCTTGACTCTTATTGGGCTTGATCCTCCTGGTCTGGCCCTGCACAAATGTCGCAGTCTGAACTTGCACCTTCTTAGCTTTCTTCTTCTTATTCTTTTTCCCTTTTTCAAAGAGTCGAGAGCCAGAAGATGAACCTCCCACTAAGTTCACCAACTCTTTGTGGACTTGTTGATCCCTCTCAAAGTTCTAAAGTAACCCCAGTAACCCATGGTAGTCTACTTTAGGCTTTGTCATTCTGAAATGAGTAAGGAATGGGAGAAACAACTTAGACAGTGAGTTCAACGTTGCATCTTTCCCAAGCTATTTATATAAGGGAATGTCAAGCTTGCTCAATCGCTCTATCAGCTCGATCAAGTACAATACATGATCAGTGACAGAGGCACCATCCCGCATTCTGGCAATAAAGATGGCACAACTAGTCTTGTACCTCTCCACATCATTGGGTGTACCAAAGAAATCCTCCAACACTTGAAGCATATCCTTTGGCTGAGCCATCTCAAATCTATGATTGAATTCACAGCTCATAGCAGCCAGCATGATGCAGCACACCATGTTTCGATCACTGAGCCACTTCTGATAAGTATCTATGACTGTTTCATGTGCATTGGTAGTTGGCTCCTCAGGTGCAGGATCCGTCAGCACATATAGGATCCATTCATGCTCCAGAACTATCTTCAACATTCGAAACCAGCTATCAAAGTTGGATCCCACCAACTTATCATTGTCCAACAATGATCGGAGTGATAAGAAAGTGGCCATATCTATACAAAGAAAACACATAACCCAATTAGTAATTGATTCGTTAAACCTAAAGATTTGGACTTTAATCAAAAGGTTCTTCCACTATTTATTCAAATTAGTAGCCTTTACCTCCAATCTAAAAAATTATCGTAATTCCTTAGTGTGTATTAGAATCCACATAGACTATACATGAGCCCAACTTTCGTTGGCCCACCCATGTACATCTAAGGATAGGTTCATAACCAATTATTTCTCCAAACAACTAGTAATTAAATTTTGCCCCAGCCCTTGATTAGCTGCCTTTGTTCTTCTCAGAAAAGGGTCCAGTTAGGTCCACCCATTAACATGACCATACTTGGTCAATCTAACCAATGAATGATCAAGCTCAACTTTGGTTGGCCCACCTGAACACCATTTAGAAACATGTATCCAAGAGATCATATAATGAATGATAATTCCATCAACCGATAAGTACCAGGCCTTTGGGCCTCCAATGATTATCTAACAATGGACCCATTATCATCCACTTTAATGGGAGGCTACGATCCAGTTATCATATAACTATTTTATTTCAGGGACCTAATAATTTTTGTGGATTTATTTATAGAAGTGAGTAGGTTAGATTAACCAGCTTGTCATGATCCTTCCACTAACTTCACCAAGTCAACTTAAGGGAAACCACTAATAGGCTGGTCTAGAAGCACCTAAATCAGTCACACTGATTTACCTAGCTAACATTGGTCAACTCAAATTTTGAAGTGATCTGTTCAAAACTTAATCTCACCAAGAAGGCTAGGTAAGTGAGATCAGTGGAAGGGTCAGCTAGAGCTTGCCTTAGATACCATAAAAAATGATCAGATAAGCAGGCTGCCAATTAAAAATCATCGATCGTATGTGCCAAACTTATCTTAGGCACTAACTGGTTTAATTAGTGTTGATTAGATCAACCTAATAGTTCGAGCTAGACCTCTTAGCCAAGAATCAACTCCATTTGGTTCCTCTTAAAGACAAGGACTTGACCAACTACAATGATTGTAACTGATCTATAGTATCCTTGACCTAATCTAAGACAACAATTGATTAGATTTAGTCAATTCTCTAATTAAGTATATTCTTTAATCTAACCTTAGGTCTAACTCAATTACCCAACGTGTTACAATTTGTGTCATAGGATCTTTAATTTACAATCCTAGAACCTAATCAAACAACTTTTTAATTCTTAATTAAATTTTGGATGAAGGGTTGGGGTTTGGCTTTTCAAAAATAATTTTTATGTTTGTAAAATATTTTTATAATATGGTTCTATCAACCATGATGTATCTTTGACTCATAATCAATATATAAGTAAAATAAACATGAAACTACTTTAGATCTAATCTAAACAGGTTCATATAATTAAAATAGTTTTAATAATAATCAATTATAAAACTTTTTAGATCAAATCTAATATATTTATGATGATTAAAATTAGATTAAAATATTTTTAATTAGATTATAAAATTTTTTAGATCTAATCTAAAATTTTATGATCAATATTTTAGATCAACACGTACTAGGACAATCTTTCCACTGTAAGAGGTAAACCTTACAGTAGGACAATCTTATGGCAGTCTGTGCAATCTAAAATTTTTATTTATAGATCTAAAATTATTTTAAATTTATTAAATTATAAATAAAATTAAATTAAATTTAATAAATTTATGATTAGAGTCAGATCATCATAAACTAGGATAACCTTTTCATTGTAAGGGGTAAATCTTACAACAGGACAACATTATGGCAGTTCGTGAGATCTAGATTTTTAATTTTAAATTTAATAATTAGATTATATATTAGATCTAATTTGAAAAATAATTTAAACATGCATAAAAATCATGTACTAAGAATCTAGGCTCTAATACTAATTGAAGAAATCAGATCTAGGATTTCACGGATAGATCTTGAAACTTTTTCAAGATCAGATAGCGAAAGACTTAAATAAACTAAATTTAATTAAATAAATATATAAATATTTAGAACTTAGATCTATTACATGATCAAGATATAATATTAAATTAAAAATTAAAAACATAAAGAAGAAGGAAAGGTTGATCACATCAACCTAGATCTACACAGCATCTAATGCAGGTATAAAATCAATAGATCAGATCTATTATCTATGCAAGTTAGATGTTCTAACTTGCCGATCGAAGATTGAGGATGAAGTCATAAGCCACACACACATTCGGACTCTAGGAGTCATTCACACGAGCCTACGAACTCTAATCTAAAGTCTGATGCAGGAAATCAGCACAGCATGCTAGTACCATGCCGATCCTTCTTCGACGATCGATCTGATGCTCCCTTTTTCAAAACTTAGACTCTCCAAAATATGATAAGGAAGAGGAGAGTTTTCTGATCTGAGACACTCTTAGAAAAATAAAACTTAAAAGAAGAGGAGAGATGAAGAATAAAATAGCCCTAGAAGAAGACCCTCTTCTTCTTCTCTTTTCTTTCACCTAAACACCTAGTATGGTGCCTATGGAACCCCCATGCCAAAGGACCCTCTTTCTATGACTTTTGCACACCCCAAATCCCTCCCAATTCTCTACATTTTATGAAAAAATCAGATGAAAATTCGTCCAAAATTTATAGAAAAAGAAGAGTCCTTGTCTAGGTCAAAAACTAGACAAGGCAGGACTAGATTTGGCAAGTGGTTGGGGCACCGAACTCTTGGGTGCCCCTCCTCTGATTTTTTTGTGAATCCAGCAAGGGAGAATGCATAAAATTCTCCTTTTTGACCATGAAAATAGTGGAGAAAAAATAGGAGAGCGGGCGGCACACAAGGGAGAGAAGTTTTGGTTAATAAGGATTCTATCTCATAGAATCCTTAAGCAAAACTAACTCCCCTTTTGCCTTGGTCTTCCAACAAATTGCCTTATGAGAAAATGAGGGGGAGTGGGGTGTGCTTGAACAATAGGGAGAGGAGATCTCATGCACAAAATAAAGAAAAATGGGCATGGGGGCCGTGGGCAAAGATGGTGCAAGATTAGGGAGTCCTAGTCACACTAGGACTCCTATTTTGACTTTGTCAAACAATATCTTTTAACCAAATAAAATCAAGAGTAAACCAACTAAATTAAATAAGGCCCTAACATATTTAAAGTCTTAATTAAATTATATTAAATTATATTTAATTTTAAATTAATTTTTTAATTAAATTAGAAAATTTGGTTGACCAGAGTCCTAGTTAGACTAGGACTAGTTCTTCCTTGCACTTGGCTTATCCAATAAGTCAATTGAACTTGATCAAATCAAGCCCAAACTAAATTTAATTAAATTATATTTTATTAGACTTATTCTCAGCCCTCTGACTTAATCAAATTAAGTCAATTAGTAGTCTAATTGCTAATCGATCATCCTGCAATACTTGCACTAAGTTAAATACCAATCGTATTGATTGTTTAACCCTAGAATGATTCCTAATCATTGATCAACCATCTGATCAGATCATGAGCTCTAATATATATGACCTTATAGATTCGAATCTAAGTCGGTAGCATAGAAATAGATTTTTAAACCAATCAAACTGATCATCTAGCAATGGTACCCGAAGGTCGGATACGTCGAACGTGTAGAACAACATCCTTAGAATTCATGCAGATATAGTTTCTATATAATTCATTCCCTTAACCAAAATGCTGGTATGGCACCTCAGAGTTCAACTATCAACTTTGATCAAGTTGTCCACATTGTATTTCAAAATACCAAATCCATCTGATGGATTATCCTGACCAAGGTTTTGCTATATTGAAATACAGTGACATATTGTTCTCCAACTCTTGGAGTGGTCAATTCCATCTTGATCATACTTTAACTTTGCAAGTACTTGATTGTAGCCAAAAGCCTTCCATTATTGAATTAGAAATTTAGTTAGTTCAGTATAAAAGCACAGTGAGTTGCTTGCAAGTCACTGAGATGATCTCAGATCAAAGGGACACCTATATCTATATCCCATCAGAGACATTTTTGATAGTAGAATGCTCTAGAGTTGGTCACGTTCAATGACGATCTACCTATACATCTCATCTATATGCCATACTAGTGTCTCCACACTCCTTGGTTAAGAGGATAACCAACCTATATGGTATACAGCAATCTATGCTCGATAGATGCTGTCATCCTTATTAACAGCCTATCATTTGGTCATCAACAAATTTAAGGACTAATCAATAAATCCTCTCTTTATCAAAGCTAAATACTCCTAAGGACTTTATCACAACAATGAAGTTTGTTAGAAGATGAATACTTATGATGAAAAATGCTAAAAGTATATTTTATTTATTAATGAATCAATTACAAATATAAAGTAGCTCAATCGTCAATAGGCTGATGATTGGCATTGGAACACATTTTTCAACACGAAGTGCATTCAAACCAGGTCGACTGAGGATTGCATTGTAGGCAGAAGGGGTCTTGACTAATAAGAAATCGATGAAAGCTTTGGATTGCCTTAAGTACCAACCTGCTACCACTGGCAATGTTATTACTCCTTCCACTGATACTGCATCACCTATGAATCCTACTAATGAACCCATCCTACTATCAAATATGGATATTTTAGAAAAAGCATCATAAAATAAGACATCAGCAGAGCTTTCATTAGTAATTAAAATACAGCATACATCATAATCAGTAATATTTAAAGTAACTATAATCACATCAACATGTAGAAGCTGAACTCCATGAGGATCTTCTTTAGTGAAAGTGATGGGTTCTTTAGTCCGCTGCATCTTTGTTGGCTCTATTGATTCACTAGCCTCTCCCCGATGATGTCCCCTAATAATAGTGTTGATGATTCTAAGGAGAGGCCAATCTTCTTGTGGTTCATCCCTTCGAGATGGTTTAGTCTACGGTTGGCTCTTGGATGATCTTCTTTTCTTTCTAGCCGACGCCTGATAAACCAATCCAGCCAGCCTCTTCTGATCAGTGCCTTGATCTCATCTTGGAGCTGGATACATTCTTTAGTATTGTGATTATGGTCATGATGGTAGAAGCAGTACTTATAATGATTGTGCTTGGCCAGATGAGTCTGCATCCTCTCTAACCTTGGCAGCTACTTCCTTATCTCCATCAGTACTTGGATCTTCAAAGCATTTAAGGGAGCATAGTTATTGAATCTTCTAGAAGGGGAGTTTTGCCTGATCTTTCGATCTAGACTCTCCTGCCAATGAGCTTGAGGAGGAGTTTGGGATCATTAGCACTCAAGGAGAGTTTAGGAGTGCGATTAAGCTTCACATGGCTTTTCTTCAGGTGTGGGCTTGCTAGATTCACCCGCTCGCCGCTCTCTTGTGGCTTTATCATCCTTGAATTTAAAGGCCTCCTCAGCTCAGGCATAACCTTCAGCTCACACCAATATATCAGCAAAATTTCTAGAATATTTTCTCTCCAAGGAGGATAGAAGATCATTTATCTGAAGATTGTCTTTCAATGCAGCCATGGCTACAAATTGGTCCAAGTTCTAAACCTCTAATGTAGTGGCATTGAAGTGGCTGACATAAGCTCGGATGGATTTCCATTTCTTCTACTTTATGTTGATGACGGAGTCTGAATCTCATCTTGAATGTTGGCTACTTATGAAATGAGCCACAAACTAATGGCACATTTGGTCAAAAGAGAAGATCGTATCCAGCTTGAGGCTCGAGTACCAGTTTCTTGCTGCTTTCTTCAGAAAAGATGGAAAAGCTCGACATAGAATGGCGTCTGGTATGCCATGGAGAAGCATCATCATCTAAAAGTTTTTAAGGTGGTTGACTAGATCAGAAGTTCCATTGTAATTCTCAAACTAAAGGAGCTTGAAGTTCGGCAGGATGCACTCCTACATGATTTTGGTAGAAAAGGAGAGATTAGTGCAGATGTCATCATGTTGGATGGGGTGGCATGGTAGAGCATGTGCTTACCCAAATAATCTAAATCATAAATATGTTAGATAAAATCTAAAGTGATTTATGATTTATTTTTAAATTTTAAATCTAATTTTAAATGGTTTATGATCTGATCCATATGATATATTTTATGTTTAAATCTAGATCCTATTGTTACATATATCGATATGTATCTTTTGTTTTGAATCTAAAATGTATATGATATATTTTTTTATAGAATTTAAATTGAGAACTTACTTTCTGCAAAATCTTAGATTTGAAATCCTAGGATATGATTGAAACATCAAAACAAATCAGATCTAAAATCATACATTGAATATGATTCAAAATAATTGTTTACCAATTTGAAAATGTTTCAAGTGATTAAATGAGAAATTAGTTCTAAGGTTTCACAAATCTAAATCCATAAGCTTTGAACTTAATTGAAAATTAAGTGATTGTTTAGGCTCTAGGTTTGTAATTTAGAGATCCTAAGATAATTTCATAAAATATGGGTTAAAGGATAATGGGTTAGCTTTGATCAGATTCTTAACTGGGTTAGGCCTAGGATTAGATTAAATATTGATTAAGCTAAGAAATTGATCAAATCTAATTAATAGTTAATTAGAATTATGTCATTTCTATAGATCACTTTAATAATTGTAGTTGATCAAAATCCATACATCTAACAAATGGATACTTATCGTGGCTCAATGGTCAAGCCCGAGTCTTTAGGCAATCCAAATCAAAATTAATAAATTGATTAGTATCTAAGATAAGTCTGGCATCCCAGATCGATGGTTTTTAATTGACAGCCTGTTTACCTCGCCATTTTTAATGGTGTCTAAGGCAAGCCTTAGTAGATCCCCCCATCGATCTTACTTATCTGGCCAATATAGTTAATCAGGTCTTAATTAGGTTGCTCATTGATACATGCTAACTCATGTCACATAGAAAATCAGTGAGACTAATTTTATTAAGTGAGATTGATCTAGGTGCTCATGGACCGATGTTGATCCTAGTCCTTATCAAAGACTTAAGAAGTCAGTAGGAGGACTTGATATAGTGAAGTCAGTGAAAACAAATTGGTCCATGTTCTTTCTATCCTTAAATCATAAATAATTTAAATCCTCTAAAATTATTAGGTCCTTAAAATGATAAAGTTATGGAGATAACTGAGTCATAGCCTTCCATTAAGGTGTTTGATAATGGGTCCATTAACTTAATGATCATTGGAGGCCCATAAGTCTGATACTTATTGACAAATAGAATTATCATTCATCATATGATGACTTAAATGTGTCTCTCTAATGGTGGTTAGGTTGACCAACCATAGTTGGGCTTAATCATTCATTGGTTAGATGCACCAAGTATAGTCATGTTAATGGTTGGACCTAATCGGATCCTTACAGTGGAGGCCCTAGCCTGCTGATTAGGTTTCTGGGGCAAAATTAAATTACTAAAAGTTGTTTGAAGAAATAATTGATTATGAACCTACCCTTAGATATACATGGGTTGACCAACCATAGTTGGACTTATGTGTAGTCTATGTAGATTCTAGTACCTACTAGAGAATTAAAGTAATTTTTTGAATTGGTGGTAGAGACTATCAATTCAAATAAAATAGTGAAAGAATCTTTAGACTAAAGTCCAAGTCTCTAGGCTTAATATAATTCATATATTTAGGTCATTGTTCTTTTTTCTCAGAATAAGGCTAAACCCTAATTGCTTAAATCATTGTTAGACAGTAATGATTTATGGAACCCAACTTCGATAATTAGTATCGAAAGTTGAATTTGATTTAGCAGTACGAATGGATTTGTATTGGGGCTACTTAGCCCAGTCAAACTAATTAGTCCAAAATTGATCCAAATTAGGCATAGTGCTTCTATTATTAGAAGCAAGGTCATAGAAAGAAGAATTACCTTGCTTTCCTTGATCATAACAAGCTGAATAAGAGAAAAGAGCAAGAGTTGCTCATCAAGGATATTATATCATAACATCTTGAAATTTCTCTGTATATAATTCTGCTATCTAAGCATGGGATACATGTAGTCTAATGCAATTTGTTGCAAGAATTTTTGGTAAATAAAATATTTAAAAATGGTGAGAAATACCTAAACATTGGGAATCAAAGTCTTGTTCCAATCCTAGCTTTAGGAATTATCAAGCTTATTTTCAAAAAAAGTCATTTTGAGTGATTGTCACCATTGTCCATTGTTTATGATAAATATGACCTCTATTGGCATTTTAGTCAAAGATGATTATCATTTATTAATAAAAAAGATTGTTGTAATATTATTATGAATAATATTACAATAATACATGGATAATAAAGAAATGGTATTTAATATCTATACAGCCTAGTAAGTGTAATATACATATTTAATAAATATCCAAGTTAGATTATATCATGGATGTCTATCTTTGGCATTATAGGCTTAGTTATCTTAACAAGAATAGGATAAACAGATTAGCTTAAGCAAAAAATCTCGACATTAAAGATTGTGAATCATTCATAGCCTGTGAGTCTTATCTTCTTGGAAAGATGACAAAATCACCTTTTAATGAAAAAGGTGAAGGAGTCAATAAAGTTCTAAGTCTCATACATAATGATGTATGTGATCTATGAATTTAAGTGCCAAAGGAAGATATTAATATTTTATTATAGATAACCTATCTTGACATGGATGCATCTAGCTTGAATCATTTAAAATATTCAAATGATTCAATAATGAAATAGAAAAACAAACTAAAAATGGTATTGAAACTCTTTGATCAGATTGAAGAGACGAATACTAATCCAATAAGTTTGTGACATATCTTGAAAGGAGGATTCTCTCTTAGTGGATTTCTTTTAAGAATATAGTGTATCTGAAAGAAGAAATTAAAACTTTTTAGACATAGTTCAATCCATGATAGGATTCACTTGACTGCCTATTTTAAGGTTGTGCTGTTGTGACTACTAGTTTTACTCTGAAAATATATCAAGTAAATCTATTGTAAAGATCCATATGGGATATGGATCGGGCATAGATCTAAACTCTCTCATCTTCGATTTTGGAGTTGATTGACCTATGTCAAAGATTTTCATACAAATAAACTTGGATCTTGGTCTAATAGTTATTTTAGGGTTATTAATTCTACCATGCTGAAGAACATAAGATGTTCATCGGTAGAAGGACATTCCTTTTGGAAAGGAGTTCTTTAAAGAAGAAACTGATGTCTGTGAAGTTAAACTTGAGAATGTTTGACTAGTAGGAATGAATCAACATAATCTACTAAACCTATAGAATCAAATTTGATCAGATCAAATCTGGAGCCCTTTAAAGTAGCACCTTTAAGAAGATCTAGTAGAGTACCATGTTAGCTAGATAGATACTTCAATGTCTTGGTGTGGGATGGCGATCTTGTTGAGCTCAATGAGAACAACAAGAATCCAATCACCTATAGAGATGTAATGCAGTGGTCTAACTCTGAGAAGTGGCTTGGAGCCACATAATCCAAATTGAAGTCCATGAAAATTAATAGTGTGTGGACACTAGATGATTCACCTAAAGGGATAAAATTCATTAGGTGTGAATGAATTTTCAAAAGGATCAGAGTAATGCAAACAGGAAGGTAAAGACCGATAAAGCCCGTTTGGCCAATATCTCAACTTTGGAACATATGTTTTAAACGTATATCTTTGTTATGAACAAAGACAAATCCTGCATTTGTAAGTGAGCAAAATGTTCTGTAGTGTTATTTCTTATGTTATCTATGGATGAAGTTCTCTTAATCAAGAATGACATTCTAGCATTGCAAGAAATAAAGGTTTGGGTTTCATCTAATTTCCCCACGTTCAAAATCAGATATGGTATACTCACTAATATAATGAGTAGATATCAGTCTGATCTAAGTGAGGATCACTGGAAGATTGTATAGACAATCCTTATGTATTTGAGAAGTACTAAGATCCATTGACTCAAATATGAAAATACTGACTTAAAATATGCGGATGTTTTAATTTCAGTAAAAATAAGATGACAACAAGAGAATATCAGGTCATACCCTAATTGTAGGAGCAATTCTGCTGGAAAGATTCAAAGTAGGATACTTTAGTCTATTCAGTTAGTAATATAGAGTACATCATGGCATATGATGCTGCCATGTAATTTGTGTAGCTACTGAGATTCATGGGAGTGGCACCTTCCATCGATGGTCCTGTCCTCTCATAGCACTGGAGCCATAGCTCAGGCTAAAGAACTGAAGTACTAGCATATTCTATATCATGATCATCTATGATTTTAGATCAGGATGATGTCGATCTTTAGAAGATTAATGAAAAAGGAGAACTTAACTAATCCATTTGCTAAGGCCACAAAACTAAGAAGTTCTATGAACTCAAGTGGAAGGTAGGATATTTGATATCATTCTGATTGGTTTTAGCCCAAGTGGGAGTTGTTGAAAAATATGTCCTAAAGTTAATTATCTAAGTAGTAGATGATTAGAATTAGTATATGAATTATCTAATAATAATAATAGTTATTTAGTTGATTCATCATAGAAGTTATATTTTCCTTAAATGAACTCCTAAATTATGATAAAATACTTAAAACTACAATCAATCGATAAAGAAGGATTTATTGGATGGTTCTTAAATTATTCACGATCAAATGATAAGTTATTAATAAGGATGATAACTTATCGAGTATAGGTCACTATATGCCATATGCATTGATTGTCCTCATAATCAAGTGGTGTGAAGATACTAGTATGGCATCCAGATGAGATGTAAGAGTACATCTGCACTGAACATGACCAATGTAGTACTCTACTATCAAGATTAGCTAGCTAAGGTTAATGGGTGTAAGTGTCCCTCTGATATGAGATCACTATGGTGACTTGCAAGCAACTCACTATACTTTGGTGATGGACTGCCTGTATTTCTAATATAGATTCAAAAGATTTTTGGGTATAGTTAAGTGATAGGAATGCGATGTTGTCATTAAGACAACGTGTTTATCAGTTTAATCCGACTTCTTAAAATCATTGAAAATGCGTAGATAGCAGTGAGTCGGGTCGAATCCACAGGGAAGGTAGTATTTTAGATTTGAAATCTTTAATTTTTTAAAAGAAAAAAAAAATAAGAAGAGTTTTGGAATCAAAAGTGAAGTCGAAAAATAAAAAGCAAAAATTAAAAGGTGCAGAAATTTAAACTTGGTACTAAGATCTACTTATTAGATCTTAGCATCTACTCGCAAAGCAATAATTTAAAGTGCAGAAATTAAATTACAATAAAAATAAAAAGTAAGAAATTAAAGTGCAAAAATAAAATTTTTATTAATTAAAATTTTAAAATTTAAATACATAAAATTTAAAAAAAATAAAATAGCCTGATCTCTGATCTTGGATCGGCATTGGCAGAAAGATGGTGTAGAAGCTCGGCTCTTCTTCTCGGCACCCGTTGCTTCGAAGCAGCCTTTAACCCATAGCCTGGCTTCGCCCTGTACCAAAGCTTCACCTTGATCGGAGATATTGATTTTTGGAGGCCTGGGGTCCTTTTTATAGAGCTAGGAGGGCTGGAAAGTTTGCTTCTAGGCAATGTGGGACTAATGGCCTTTGTAATCATCAAAATCTGAATAAAATTTAAATTAAAATAGCTTTGATATGATCTCTGATAAATCTGATAAAATCCAGTCCATTCAATAGGAATCCAACGGTCCAAAAATCATCAAAATCGGATGCAGATCAGCTCAGATCGGGTCGGATTAAATTCTGGCCGTTGGATCGCGCTTGATGGAGGAAATCTGGCCGCAAATCATGCGCCTGAGAGTTTGATCGCTGTCAGGAGCTTTTCTGGACCGTCGGATCATCGCCTGGATCGAGCACTGCCATCCGATGGTGATCCACATGATGTCTGTAGCTGAATAAAATTCCGAGAAGCAACCACAGCCGTCCGATCCTGACCGCAAACAACCACATCCGTCCGATCGCGCAATCACTGTTCCCATGGACCGCGTGGACCGGCTGCACCCAGAGAGAGATCTCTTTTCTATTTAAAAATAAAATAGAAAATAAATAAAATAAAATTAAATTAAACTAACAAAAAATATTAAAATGATAATTAAATTCAATTAAATTAAAAATTAATAAATAAAATAATTTTAAAAAATTAATTTTAATATAATATAATAATAATAAAAAAATTCCATTAAAAAAATTTTAAATTTTTTTTTGAACATATACTAAATACATGCATGTTAGAAAATCACTTTTTCTGATTTAGTTGAACTTAAATTGCATGGTTGATTCACATAAATATAATAAGGCTTATATGAATCTAATTCGTCCAAATTAGATAAAGTTGACCTTCTTGCTCAGAAATAGATCAACTCCTAACCCTAGGTCAAATCTCCTGCACAATTACAATATCCTTCTCATTATAGGAGACTTATCAAACTGTGCTAGCCAAACCATCATGTAGTGAATGTCTTAATGGCTGACAATTTCTATATTTTTATCAAGAACAGTTCAACTGCTCAAGATATTCAAATTGATTATGATCATTTTCAATCATATAATTCAGATTGGAGTAACTATTTTCCTTACAAGCGACCGGGCTCACAACCCAAATTTTATCTATCCAAGGAACTATCAAAAATATGACCCCAATACAAACTATACTTATAATATGGCCAGCCTAGTCAGTTATCCAGCCAAATCAATATTGAGTATCAGCCCTCATTTGTCACACGCTCGCTCAACAGACTAATTGTAGTTGAGAGTGATTGAAGAATTTAACGCAACCTTCAATATTTGATGTAACTCGACTCAACATGCAATCTAATTGCCTAGATACGAAGCTCCAAATATGAGATAATTTAGTTAGAGGTCTAAGTCTATAAAGAGTGACCAGAAGAGACAATCAGGAAAGAATCGGACACTAACCCAGAACAGCAAACCAATTTTCATAACACAACCTCATCTAATGTTCACAACGCAATCACTGAATCCAAGTTATCAATTTAATGTCTCACTTAAGAAATCATTCAATTTGAGAATATACCAAAGTAAGTTTCGTGACTTAAAAGCTATAGGATTCCTTATGGATCAATACCAAAGATCAGTGAGAAGAGGCTAGTATGCGATGCATGAAGCCAAGAATAAAACTTAGAGAAACTGGTTAGTATGGGAGACTCAACCACATAGAAAGACCCTAGCAAGAATTTAGTACTGTGATGCTAGTTCTAGTTTAAAATGAGATAGAAAAAGAGAGAGAGAATAGATTGATTTATCCAGAGACTTATAAACCTAAGTCACTATTCCACATCCAAGAAGTTGGTTCTTCTTATAAAAATCAAGAAGGCCAATGTAATGAGAATGTCAATTGGAGTTGTTTAAGGCAAAGATCACATTAATTTACCTCTAAATTAAAAGTCATCTTTAGTAACCATTCCTAGCACCCATGTGAATAGTCAAACTTTAACTCCTAAAACTCCATTCATGAGCAATGAGCATCTTTAGAAGAACAAATAGGAGAAACTCTTAAAAAACATGGGTCTCTGAGAATGGGCAATTCATAAAATAATATCCAAAATTAATAGTGAATATATCAATATGGGTTAAAAATCAATCTTTCTGAGATTGGCTAAATCGCAAAGCCATTGGAAATTTGTCATCGCAATATTCGACACAGGAGGAAATGGTGGTAGGCTGGGCATTGTGGTCTAACTGAAGACGGTAACTTAGCGTTGTTTGGGAGGGAGTCCAACGCCAATATTTAGTTTTTTTATCTAATTTATCTTTTTTAAGTATTTATTTTCTTTTTAGGCATGAATGTGAATATGTTTGGAGGAGGAGCTAAAATTGTCAAAGTCAGTTCTGGAGCTAAAAAATATACTGAGTTAGGTGTATTCTTTCATGTTCTTTATTACTGCCTTTTATTTTATTCTTTCTCCATTGAGGACAATGTCAATTAAGTTAGGGGGCAGAGAAAAATAAATTTTTTTTTAAAATTTTAAGTCTCAAAATATTAGTAATATTAGTATTATAGATACTTGATTTATGCTTTGAAATCGAATAAACTAAGCAATTTTTAAAGAAAAATTGAATAACAAACAGATGCAGAGAATCTATGAGATTTGAGGAATCAAGTATTAAGAAAATTCAATAAAAGAGTTAAGTCCAGAAAAAAATAAAATTTCTTTGAGAGACATTTTCTAAATTAATTTCTACTAGCATCAAAGAAAGTCTAAAGCCGTTTTATAGGCTTTGTTAGGGTAACTATACATTTTCTCATAATAAAGAATTTAGTTTTAATAACAATAGTCCTTCCTAAGCTACATTTTTGACTGGTGGAACACGGAGCCTCTTTGCTAAGCAGAGCATTGAGTTTCGCCATCAAAAGGTGGGGAAGGGAAAGAAGTCTCGGTTGTAAGTATGCTTAGTCTTTAAGCTCGTAGCCTATTTGATTCGAGCTAGTAAGGCAACCGAGGGGGTATTCTATACCTAGTGCCTAAAGGCCACTGGATTTGGGAGTCATTGGCCCAAAACTCGCTATCATGGATCAAATAGAAAGCTTTAAGGATGTTAAAGACATCAATAGTGGTACAATGTTTAAAAAAAAAAAAAAAGGTTGTTCTCACACCAAGTAACTGGGTTCCCGTTGCTAAAGTAGCAATGATATTCGCATCAAAAAAAGGTGGGCAATGTGAAAATAAAAATTAATAAATGAAGGACGGACTATATGAAGGTTTAGACAAATCAGAGTAAATGGTAGGATATTTAGAAATATGTTTGAAAAATTTACGATGTTCTTTACTTAATTTTTCTATTGATAAGGTATTAAACCCGCAATGATATGTTCTCATTTAAGGTCTACTGAAATATCAAATGGGCCATATTTGAAAATTGCATATAGCAAAATATTCGAAGAACTCTAAAGTTAAGGTATTTAAAACTAAATTCTTTTCTTTATTCGAGGACTGAGTAAAGGCTAAAGTGGGGGGTAGTGATTAATGTATAATGTAGAATTTAAAATCTACATAAAAGTAATTAAATTTATTAATTAATTTTATTAAGTTTTTAAAGAAATGTAATTAAGCAATTTATGATATAATTTTTAAAAAATTTATAATTTTTATTTAAATTAAAAAATTATTACAAAATAATAATAAAAATTCAATTAAAAATTAAAAGAATAAAATTTCTAGTTATCTAATGGAAGAAGGCTCAATGTTTTTTCTATGAAGTGTACAATGAAATAAATTTTAAGTAAATGGAGCTAAAAGATGAGAAAGATATGAATATTTTTAAAGATATAAAATAAATAAAAAAATTAAAATAAAAAAGAAAATACTGGCTCAGCCCTGACTCCGCAAGCCGAGCACCAAGCCAAGCCGAGCCAACAAGCCAAGCCAGAGCTATCGAGCTGAGCTAGCCATTGAAGCATCAACGGCTCCATGATCTACAGGCGGTGGACCGCCAGCTAAGCAAAATCCGACGAATCAGGAAGTCTTGCATTGGTGGACCTAGAGCCCCTAAAAGGGTTTAGGACAGAGTTTTATGCAATGGCTCACAAGGGTAATTTAGTCTTTTCACAATCGAAAACAAGAAGCCGGCTGAGTGGCTGTGGTGTGCGGTGC